>APFE030254407.1:89807-120196 GCA_000404065.3 Pinus taeda | reverse complement strand
ATCATTTCCTTCGTGAAAATTGACCACGTAACAAGTTGTTTATGAGAACAAAGCCCTTTATACCATAAAAATTGATCTGGTTCTAAATATGAAGATGCAATACATATCTTTTGTAACAGTGGTATACCATGAAGATCAAAATATTTCTCCATCTGAAGTATCCAATTTACCGGATCCTTGCCATCAAACTTCCTCGTCTTGCTTTTTCTTGATTTTAGGAGCTCGATCTTGAAACAATTGTAACTTTGTACTTTCAGATCTTTAATTTCTGAAATTGCGACCTGTAGTAGCCCTTTGCATCCTCTTTCCAATGCCACCATTGTGATCTAAATTTGATTCTCCAAGGAAGAGTTATGCCAAATCTCCCATAGTGACCTGATTATAGACTAGTTCAATAGAGCAAAATTGTAGGACGTGCCACGTGTCAATGTTTCAACCATTGGCTTTGAAAAATATACACAAGAAACTACAGTCCATTCTCTTTTTGTAACTTCTTACAAAATTTCAATCCGATGCTCAGAGAGAAAGTTATGACGATTTTTCCCAGGTCACCTGTTTGGAATGTAATTCAGGAATCTGCAAAAAGACCAACTTCCTCAGATCATATCTCCGCAAATATAGTGTGAAATTCTCTGCAATTTGGATCTGAGGTTCAGTGCGATTTCTTCTCAAATGGGTTTTTTTTTCGCTTCTGAAGCGTCTCAAAAATAAAAAATAAAAATAAAAAAATAAAAAAAAATTATAGCGAAAATTCCACAATGACCTATTTGGAGTAGCGAAACCATAGAATCCAAAGCCCTGATACCAAATGTTATGAAACTAACTCACAAAAAGATAGAAAAGATAGTTGAACACCTTAGAATTCAGCGTCTTCGAGGGGGCAACCTCCTTTACATTACACAAATGAACAATTCTTGGATGATTCAAATGACAAGACCTCCTTTCTATATATAGGAGTCTAAGGATGTATTATATATAATCGAGCCGCATAACATAATAATGTAAGGCACAATAATACAATATGGGCTTCTATGGGGCACAATAGTAACAATATGGGGACTACATGGGTACAACAATATAATAAGGGGGTTGTACTAATAACAATAAGGGGTTACACTAGTAGTATAGGGGCCTAACAGTAGGGGTAAGGAGGTCCAAGAGAAAGAAACAAGTATGAGGACATGCTTGAAGATCAACAAGGGGGAGATGTTGGCCCTCAGTTTTGGTCCATTCTTGCTTAAGGAAACTTACTTAACTCTTATATTATCCATCAATTTTCCATCACATCCACTTCATTTTCATGTATTTTATGCACATTTAGTTATTTAATTTTAATTTTGCAATTTCTAGAAGTTTTTATGAAAATTGAATTTCAAGTGCAATTTTTGGATAAAATTAGAAATTCTCGTAATAGCTATATGGATGTCATACATGCAGTACACCTGGGCTGGAGTTGGATACATGAATGGAAAGCTTGGGAACTAGGACTGAACTAACTCCAATTGGTTCGGTCAAAAAAGCTAAATCAGGCCCAGTCAAAGCTGGTCAAACATGACCAGTCATCCAGAAAATCCCTAGGAAATAGGGAAGTTTTGTGATTTCATGGGATTGTCCATATTTTTAGTGATAGATTGGATGGATTCGACCTGGACAGATGGATATGAGTAGATAGAGTTGTTATATGGACTTTCTATCAGTTTGTTTCATGATCTTCTATTTAAAGCCAAAACTTTGAAGGCTTATGTGTGTAGTTTTTGTATAACTTTATACTGAGACATTTGAATATCTGACGTTAATTTGAAGAACTTTTTCTACTCCCATTTTTCTGTTCATTGGTGTGGATGAGTGACTGAAGTTTTAGTAGTTTATAGCATCCACAAGTGTGCAAGGCAAGGGTGGAGGGCCCCCACTCCAAGCTAAGTACACTTCATTGTTAAACTAAATTTTCATGTACTAGTTGCTTCAGAATTATTCACTTGTTTTATTTCAGATTTGCTTACTTGAACTGATGAGTAATGATTTACATTGCTGATGAATCATAGTTTGTTTATCACTTTGATAAGAAGGGAAAACAAAGGGTTCACGTTAAATCCTCCTTCTGTTGAATTAATGGATCAAAACTAGAATTTATCTTTAGTGTGTTTAAGCAGTTTTATGCAATTTCAATTTTCTAACAATAGCATAATGATGAGTGAATTGTGATGAGGAATACCAAAGATTTATTAAGTTAGGAGTCTTCTTCATTGTTTATTCATGCATCTTGAGTTGTTGTTAATTAATGATTTTTTATTTCTATTCATTAAGCGATATTGTAGAGTAAGGACACAAATGGATCTCTTAAGTTAAGAGGCACTTCATCTTACATACATTGCAGAAGTGAATTAGAAATTGTCTAAATATATTTATATTTGTAATATGCACTTCCTTAAATCCTTATATTTTATCTTCTAAGCTTGGCTACATCTGATATACATACATTGTGGACATGCCTCCAAGTTTTACAAACCTGGATTGATAACAAATACTTGTGTTAATTTGTGTTAATAAATTAACTCAACAACCGGTGTATATAAAACAACCACAAAATTCACCGATAAAAAACAACAACCACTTAAGCTAGCAAATACAATGCTACTATAACAAGAGGAGGAGCCCACGACCAAGTAGTAGTGATAAATGTGCTCAACACATTAGAACAATTTGAGAGCATCGTTGTATATAAAGGTAGATATTTTTTGTATTGCCAACCAATGTGGGGGATTAGCTTTAAAAAAAAATGGTTTATTAATTGCTTGTTATTTTTAATGGCAACAAATGTCAAATTGGTTTCTGTTGTAGTAGCTACAACCACCCTCCAAAATTTTGCCTTAACCTATTTTGGAGCCTCCCTACCAACCTTGCACAACACTTTGTATTGCTTCGTCAAGTACTTAAGCTTCAGTGCTTTCCTCGCACAAAGGCAGACTGTCAAACATAGTTGATCTATTCCCCTCACATGTTGCTTACCTAGACTTGGTCCAGTTGCAGGCTGAGCAGCTCCCCCCTGAAAATTGTGCATTCCTAGAGGGAAACCAACAGTTCCCTCCAGGAATTGCATAATCCTGTTGACAGCCTCTTGGTCTTCTAAATTGCGCAATCGTGCCATCCAACCCTCCCACTAGGAATTGCGAATTTTTTCTCACCAACAGGCAGTGCAGCCTAAGATTTGCAGAAATTTGGGCAACAGTTAGCTACTGGGCCCAGAAATTGTGCAATCCCTTTCGGTAATCAACCCATATTATAGTCACGAATGCACATTTTTCCCAAGTAGTTGAGCACTGGCATGTATGGACAATCTAGTTGACCAGTTCCACCCAAGACTGAGGAAACTTGAGTTG
Source organism: Pinus taeda (assembly GCA_000404065.3). NCBI lineage: Eukaryota > Viridiplantae > Streptophyta > Pinopsida > Pinales > Pinaceae > Pinus > Pinus taeda. The sequence continues at coordinate 116,819 of APFE030254407.1, read as the reverse complement.
AATGCATGCATGACTTGATCTTCCTGGAATAGCAAGAGGCAACATGCAAAAGGTATCCCATGATTCAGGGAGCTATTTTTAGCAACTAGGGGTTACATGCAAAGTTGTTTTAGAAGTTTCCCTCCAAGTGTCGGATTTTCCTAGATTTGTGGCATGCGTGTCTTGAGACCAAACTTATTTATTCAACACATCAAAGCTCATTCTTTCACATTAATATTGGAGCTCTGACATCCCACAACACATCCAGGACTCTTTGACACATCCAACTCAGCTATTCATGGGTAAGTGGCCTCAACTTGTCTTTTTCAACATTTCTATCACTTTTTGTGTATTCTCTTGTGTGAGTGATGTTTTCTTGATTTCTTTGAATGCATGTTGTCGTTTACATATATTCTAGCTTGTCCTAGCTCTGTTTCGATTTTTGTTGCTATCTTATTGTTGTCGCAAGCATGAAACTGTTTTGCATAGACGTTTGCCCAACCGGCGAACAACCTCACCCACATGCATGTTGATCTGTTTGATCAATCTTCCATTCATGTTTTTCATGCATTGTTTATCACTTCTGATATCACTTAGTGTCATCATGCATTTAATCAACTTACTTGCTTGTAGTTGCCCATCGGCAAGTCGGGCCAACCTTGACCCAGTCTCTTCCTTCACCAAGGCTTCATTGCACAAGCTGGAGAAGGAAGGCTCACCTTCCTCTCCAGATCTGCACATTTTGGCCCAACACTGACCTCCTGGACTGAATTGCACATTTCTGGAGGTCAGTGGTTGCTTGGCCTACAAAATTTGTGCAAAATTGTCTCTGGGCCAATAGTCTGTCCCAGCTGGAATCACGCATTGCGTAATCTCAGTAGCCAACTGCCCAATTGAATTGTACATTTTGTAGATCCAACAACCAATTAAGCCTTCGAGTTAGTCCAGACTACCTTTTACGCATTTCTGACAGCTAGTCACTCAACCTCCCAATGAAATTTGTGCAACCTTGCTCATTAGTTCCCCAGGTATGTGTTGTGACCTTCCCCAGATTTGCTTTGTTTTCACTGACATATTTATTTCCATGCATGCTGCTTCTTTCCATATCTTTCAGGTTCTCATCTGTCTCAATGGCTTCCAAGAGAATAGGATTCTAGGACACTGATGGTGTTGCAGTTGGAACAATAGTTGAACAGGTGTCCTCTAGCATGTCGATCTACGAAGATACGAAGTTGTATCTAGACAAGGACATTAAAATCAAGTGGCAAGAGGTGAATGAAACATTTGCAGGTACTTTTGGTGAAGACCTTGAAGACCATCAAGTGTACGTGAACATTCATAAGTCCGGCCTGTACTGGATTACATGAAGATACCCTGCATTCCCATGTGCGGATATGATTCACTGAATCATCTCCCACACTGACCCCGAAATGATGACCTTGAGTACTGTCCGTGGGAAGAAGCTTGCAACCTTCTGGTCACAAGACTATGATGAAATGTATCAGATGGATGAGCCCATGACTGTCATGACCCCTCCGTTCAACTTTCCCAAAAGCAGAGGCCACTTAAGAGATATTCTAAAGGATTGGGTAAAGGAGCCAGCTCGTTTCAAGAAGACCCCTAACCAGATCTATAAGACGAAGATATTGAGGAAGGAATACCAATACTTGGTCATATTCACATGTTGACTGAGTGGCCAAGTGAGCACTAAGACCTTCCCTCAGATTTGGGTGGTCGTGCTGGACCAACTAGCTAGAGAAGGAAGACCATGCAATTGGTCCAACATATTGGCTCATCAGTTGAAGGAGCAAGTCATGAAGGCTCGAGTATCACCCGAAGGCATGCATGTAGATATTTATATGTCTGCCTACATTCTAAATGCAGTATGTGCCTGACATGAGTTCTCAGGCTTAGAGTGGGCATGGTCACCAGTGGATATTATTGTGAGCACATATTTCATGCTATTCTCCGAGTGCAGCTTCAGAGGAGTGATCAAAAGGTTGTTCGACCATCTCGTCGCCACTATGTACAGGTAGATATTCGAACAAGATCCACCCTGCATGTCAGAAGAAGTGATGAAGGCATTGTTTAGCATTGCATATTGGTATGCCTCACCGGATGACATGTTCATCCAAGTGTTCAGTGTGGAGAAGCCTCCGCATGTTCTGCCAAAGTTTTCTTTGCACGTGCTTGTCATGGAGGAAGTAGCATATCATGTCTCAATAGGATTAACAACTAAGATGCAGTGGAAGAAGAAGGCACCTTGGCCCACTCTTCCATTGCGGATTAGGTTATATGAGATCAAAAGCATTAAGCAGGTGGATGTTGAATTTGAACAAATGAAGAAGTACCAATTCGACCTCCAAAGCTTCAACCCATATGACCCACATTGCATTCTCAAGGATCACTACATGAGAGTTCAGTTCAATTGGATCCATGGGGCATTTCATTGGGCCAAAGAAGACTCATGGAGGTATTGTTACCATCATTCTAGACCCAATGAATAGGTCGGTTTCGCCATAGAATGGTTAGCATAGCAACATGAAGCAACACCATGGAAAACACTAGCAGTAGCAGGAGTAGCAGAAACAACAGAGGCAGTACAACCAAGCATACCTGCGCACGAGAAAGGGAAGATAAATATTGTCAACCACATGGAAGAGGAACAAAGTTGCAAGTTTTGAGCAGATCCACTTGTAGAACAAGCAGATATGGCTATTCAACATAAGAGGCAGTAGCGTGAAAAGCGCATCGCATGAAGGTAGAGAGATAACAAGAGAATGGAAGAAACAAAGAAGGAGTTGCATGAGCTGAGGGAGAAACTTTGGAAAGAACAAGAGTTGTGCCAACAAAAGAAGGAAGCATAGTAGCATTAGATTCAGTAGGGGGTGCATCATGTGCAGACAGATGAAGCAGCGCCCATACAAGTAGTTGATTCTTCTAAACAACTGGCATCAGGCGACCATGGTGAGCCCTTGTAGGGGAAAGACTTTTCTCATGAGATAGAACATGCTTTCGAATAGTTGGACATAGACATGGAGCAATTGGAATTGGAATAGGACACTAACCTCATGCCTCACTATAGAGAGGTCAACTCGCTCGCTGCAATGCATCCAGATGATGAGTAAGTCTCAAATGAACAAGGATGCACTGAGATCCTTGGTGGTCAGCCGGAAGCAGAGACTTGTGCACCCTAATAGAGTACCAACTTTGAAGGACTGAACATCCCTTGACCAAGTTGAAGAACAAGTGATCATGACTGATGTGCACAATGACCCAGCTGCTTTGGCCAATGCAACTAGAGTGTATGCCGAAGCCACTAGCTCTAGTGTTCGCTTCCTCATAGCTGAGAATGATGAATGGTGAAGGAACTACAGGTGGCTAGGCAGGGAGGAGACTTAGTGACAATGTTCGCCCAAGTTGAACTGAAGAAGGCAATACTGGAGGAAGTGTTGTCCTTGGAGATGGTTATGTGGGCATTGTACTCCAAGTTCAGTATTGTGCATCAAGAAGTCGTTCATCTTCACGGATGGCAGCATCCATGTGTGACAAGAGCTCGCATATTGAAGAACATACATGCTACCGTTGATAACATGCGAACATGGATGATGAAGTATAAAGGAACCTTGCTTCATTTTCCCAAGATGATGAAGGCCAATGCAGTTGAGATACAATCACGTATCCGGAGTCAGATCCTGAACTATGAAGACCTACCACAATTCATCACTGGCATAAAAGCTTCCCGTGCATGAGTATTCAAGAGCATGGACGATGTTGTTCACACATATGCGATTCCATCACTTGGGACTCTCACCCAAGCAAAGACCAAGAATCAGGTCCAATGGGAGCTTGACTCGTACTTTTATAATTTGATGCGCATCATCACTAGTCCAGACTTGCCTATCAGTACAGACATCATGCGCAAGTATGTTGCTGGTCCAACCAAATTGAGGAAATTGTTGCACATTCTTTCAGATGATTTGGACAAAGGAGCCCATGTAGTGTACCCAGATGCAGTGGAGGCAAGGTTCAGGTTCCAGATGGATTTCACAGCGGAACACATGGACACTATCAGAGACTACCAATCTTGGCACCAATATGTTACTGTTGATCAGCATCAGGATGTCAAGCAGTTGGACTTCTATAGTTGTCTAAGTCAGGGTGGTGTCTATTTTGGCTTGTTCAAGCCATTGGTCACATGGGTACATGATTTGTATTGTTGAGTCATGTCAAGTGTAAGTCAAAATGATGAGCCCCATAAATGGGTAATTATATGGGCTCATTTTACCTCCTAACATATTCAAATCAACCATTCTCTTAGCTTATTGTATGCTTTTTCGATTATATTTATGCTTATGGAGTGATTTGAGTTAGTTATGATGCCATGTGGTCTAATGTGTGTTTAATGCAGCTTATTGTTGAATTTTGAAGACAAATTCAAAGATTCAGTGAACAAATGGCAACAATAACTCGAAGTGGAAAAAGTATAGGACTTATAGGAGGGAATCCCCCTCATTTATTACTCCCCACTTCAAATTCCCCTTCATTCAGCTCGGAGTACGAACAACCAAATCAATGCACTAGGAGGCAACCGAGCAAGTGGAGGATAATTGATGATTATCTCGAGTTTTGGGAGCCAAGCCTCCCTGATTTTAAGGAAGTTGTTGGTAGCTTCAGTTGTATAAGTAGAGAGGCTTAGGGCCTCACTAGAGTTGGATTTTTGTTGGATTTTTGCTGCAGTATTTCTTATGTAAACTCTGCTCATCTTCGAGCTTATTTTTGTGACAGTTTCATGTAATCTTGTTATTGTTTTGATAATAAAGATGGAATACTTTTTGAGCTAGCAATGAGTTACCTCAGAGGGATGAAGCTCTTGGTTTAGGGCCCAAGCCAAGTAACCAAGCTCCTCTTTACTTGTATTTATATGCTTTGTTTCAGTTTGTAGATTAGTTGTTTGATGTATCTCTTTCATGGTTAAGAATAGGTTGCTTTTGATGATTTAGTAGTTTACTTCCATTTGTGCTTTCTATAGCAGGTTAAGTAGTGACAAAAAGAAGATTCAAAAGGCTAGCAACAATTCCTTGGCCTCTCTTCCCCCCTTTGGGACCATGAATTGAGGTAAAGACCCTCTTGTTGCCCAAAAACACAGATTTTCCTCATTCATAGGACTTCTAGTGTTTGCAGTTTGTTAGAAGGTTAATGCTTTGCTTTAGATCTTTTCCACCAAGCTCACTTCTTTATTTGCAATCAGTCTTGTTCCATGCTTTCTTTCTTGTAGCATTTGCTTTCATAGATCATAGTTTAGACTAGCTTGATGCAAAATTTTGTTTTTCTAGATGCACTCATTTCATTGCTTGTTTGATCTTATTGGTTGCCTGTCAGTTGTTTATGCAGCAGATATATTCTAATAGTAGGCCAGCCTATCAGCCATTCCATTCTCCATCTCATCCATGCCCTACAGGTCGCCCAAGTCTCCCCTCAATTTTGCCTTAGTTTCCTGCATTTTCCATAGAATTCCTCCTTCTCTCCTTGAGTAGATCCTATCATATTTCTCTCTCCTAATGATTCTTGGTAGACCCTAGGTGCCCTAACACTTCATTCACATTTTCCACCCACTCTCACACCCTCAAAATAGTCAAAACTGCTCTCGGCCTCCTCCTGTAGACCTCCTGTAGATCCCCTGTGTCCTCCTGTAGATTTTCCTATAGGCTTTCTTTTGAAGGCCGAGTGCAGGAAAAGCCTCCAAAAGGCCACTTGAGACCTCCTAGGACCCATTCACACTATCCTACATCCTCTCATGTCCCAAAGTCGTCTTTCAACCCCACTTATTCGCCGCCACCTTCACACACAATAAAATACATGCATGTAAAATTCACATAAAAATACATAGAAATCCAAAAAGATGTTTTTTTTCTCATTTATTTCCAGAAATAGCTTGAGTAGATGTTGTTTACTTCCTTGAGTAGGTAATGGCATTCATTTCATGGTTTTCATAGCACTTTCTGCAAAAGTAGGATTAGTTGGTTAGTTAAGGTTTACTAGGTTTGCTTTACATTTCAGTCTTCCTTTCTGCAATTAGAGTAGCCTTTGTAGAGTAATCTCTTCTTTCATCACATATAGATCTTCTTTTTGAATCCATAGGAGTTGGCTTGAGCTCCTAGTGATCTTGCGCCGGCTGACCAAGTGACAACCTGTAGTAAGAACTAGTACTTGTGCATATAGCATCGTCGCTTCCAAGTTTGTTACGAACTACCGGGTTGATAAGAGTAAAGTAGGCAGCGCAGGAGTTGCAGCATTATTGCTACAATATTGGTGTCACCACTTTTTGACGTTGTTGTTGGGGAAGCGTAAGAGTATTCTGTGATTACTGCTTTCTTCTATTTTCTATCGCAAACCTTTTGTTAATATTTTATTTCAGCAAAAGTAGATTAGTCAGTTCTGCATTTCTTTTGCTTTCCTTTTCAATTCTACAATTTACATTTTAGCAAAAGTAGATTAGTCACTTCCTTTCTTTTAGTTCTGCATTTCCTTTCTTTCCTCTTCAATTCTGCAAATTTCATTTCACCAAGTTCATTTCAGTTAGTTGCAAATTATTTTGTTCAACTAATTTAAGTTTTGTAGGTACTATCAATGTGGGGAAAAAGAAACAAAAACCAACCAAAAAGATTTCCTTTCATGCCTCGTAGAAATAGAGATAATTCAGGAAAATTTTTGCCCAACACCCCCACTGCTTCACATAGCCATCCTTCTCTCTTCTTCAATGGTTGCGATCAAGAAGAACCCTTAGGTGAACAACCCGACATATTTGAAGAACCTATAGGGGAAGAAGAAGAAGAAAACATTCCTTTGGAGCCAATGGTTGAACACAAAAATGCTAGGGGGAATGGAGAAAGAATAGAGGGTACCTTTTCCATTCGGGAGACTAATGGGGACACCAAAATGAAGAATATAAGTCCTTCAACCCTACCTCACTTCCATGGTTTGACTACAGAAGATCCTAACACCTTTTTGTTTGAGTTTTTTGTCATCTGTCGAACCTATGATTGTGGAGAAGACGAGCAAAAGTTGAAACTATTCCCTTCTACTCTCAAGGATGCAACATTGCGTTGGTTCATAGGGTTACCTGGTAATAACATCACAACTTGGGCTCAGATGTAGCAGACCTTTAATGACAAGTATCGAGACTACTGTAGGTCAAAATATACCAAAGCAGAAATCTTCTAAATGACCATGGGAAGTGATGAATCCTTGGAGGATTATGAAGAGAGGTTCCAGCTCAGTTACAAAACGATCAGGTGTACACTTGACCCTGAATCTCTGAAGTTGGTCCTACTCAGGGGAATTCCGGAAGACCTTCTAGACACCCTCCATTTGCTGGCTGGGGGAGACATCTACCAACTATCTTATGAGGACATAAAGACTATTTTTAGAAACCATTTTAGAGCAGCCAGAAAGAAAGGTAGGGGGAGTCAACACATAGCCTTTTCTTCCAATTCATCCATTAAAGGAGAAATTGGAAACATGCTAGAAGACTTCAAGAGTGAGATGCTGCATACTCTTGCAATGAAAATGGATACCTTACATGTCAAAAGAAAACAAGAGGAAGCAGAGAGGGCTTTGGCAATTTTTTGTCCTAGATGCACCAGGAGGCATCCTAAGGACGAATGTCCATTGAAATCTATATAGGATTGTTCAGTCTGAGAAGAAGATCATTCTATAGACAAGTGCCCTTCCTTGCCTGGACTTAAAGCAATATACCAAGGGGCCGAAGGAGCCACTGAACCACTCTATTTCATGAACCAAAGGAGATTGCATGGACCTAGACCATACCAGCAGGGGATGCAAGGGACATCTCACGCATACTACCACCCCAACCAAGTCACTTACATACCTTCTTGGGGCCCTCCTGCTCATCCTTCCTGGTTCACGCCTCCTCCTTGGTCCTTCCCATCTCAATATTATGCCCAACCAGCCGCTCATTCATTTCAATCCTATGCTCAGCCGCAACCTCAGTGGAATGCATCTCATAAGGGGTGGAGGCCCCAGTATAACTCTCCTCCCACTCTTTTGCCTCCACCACCTTCTCAACCACAACCATTACCTTCTGCTCCACCAAGGCAACCCCAAATGCCTACCCAGCCGAACCTGAACCTGAACAATAGACAGGCTCAACAAGTGTATAGTGGGGAACCATCATGCCCAACTTATGTTGTGGAGATTTAGGAGATTAACCTGCGATTTGGGAAGGTTCTACCAGATAGCCATCCTCCACCTATGGAGGTTGAGGAAAATAAAGAGGAAAGTGAACCTAAAGCAAATCCATCCTTTCCTGAGAGACTATCCACAACAGTCCTGCCTACCCCAAAAGAAACTGAACTTCTGGGAGAATCCAACAGTTATGTGTGAAGATACCACTTCTCCAAACCATAAAAGATGTGCCTATCTACAATAGGTTGATCAAAGAGAAGTGCTTTAGGGATCCAGGAAGGCGCAAGATAGATGCCTCAACCATCAATGTCGTAGGACAACTGTCCGACCTGATGTTGGGGCAGGTAATCTGTCCAAAATATCTAGACCCTGGAAGCCCAATAGTTGATGTCCACATCAATGGCACCATGATCTCACATACCTTGATTGATCTGGGAGCTGCCATCAAAGGACACAATGCTCAAACTTAACCTCCAGGGCTCCTTGAGGAAGACCACGATAGTACTACAACTAGCAAACCGCTCCACTGTGACCCCTGAAGGGATTGTGGAAGATGTGATGGTTTCCATTGATTCTTGGGAGTACCCTGATGATTTCTTAGTCCTCCAGCCGAAGGCAAAGCTCACTGGGTATCCTCTCATCCTCGGAAGACCTTGGGTAGCTACCGCCGATGCCTACATTAGCTATCGAGATGGGAACATGACCATAAATAATGGGCATATGTCCAAGCAGTTAATCCTATATACTCCTACCCAACCCTTTCTAAAACATGATCTACCTCTCTGGCTGGAGGAGGAAGATGACTGCACCGCTTTGTGCATTAGAAACCATCATGGGGTGAAAACCGCAAGATGAGGATGATATGATTGAAAATTTGATTCAGAATCCACCTCCCAATGTATTACCCTTAGAGGACATAGTGAGAGAAACCCAAAACAACCCCCTCAACTGATCTCTGTGTGGCCGACCCGACCTCTCTACGTGTTAAGAATATAGAGTTCGGCCTAGAAAGAACCTTGAAAATCAATCCATCTCTATCCACTTCCGAGGAGAAGGAGCTGTGCAGCTTACTGAGAAAAAATTTAGATGCCTTCGCGTGGAGTTATAAGGAGATGAAGGAAGTGCACCCTTTAGTATGTACTCATCATATATACATTAAGGAAGATTGCAAACTAGTCAGGCAGCCTCAAAGGAGGATGAATCCAACACTTAAAGATATTGTTAAGGAAGAACTGTAGAAATTGCTTATGCAAGATTCATCTATCCCATCTCTGATAGTGAATGCGTCTCTCCTTTGGTGCTAGTGCCAAAAAAAAATGGTAAGTGGAGAATCTGTGTCGAATATCAGGAATTAAACAAAGCCACTAAAAAGGATCATTTTCCTTTACCTTTCATAGATCAAGTGTTAGACGGTCTAGCAGGGAAAAAGTTTTTCTCTTTCCTATATGGGTTTAGCGGGTACAATCAGGTTCAAATCAGCTCGGAAGACCAAGATAAGACCACTTTCACTTGTCCTTGGGGTACCTTTGCATATTGAGTACTTCCTTTTGGTTTGTGTAGCGCTCCAACCACTTTCCAAAGAGCGGTATTGAGTATATTCTCTGAATTAGTTCATGAAGCAGTAGAGATATACATGGATGACTTTACTCCTTATGGCTCTAACTTTCAAGAAGCTTTATCTAACCTAGGAAAAGTTCTAGACAAGTGTATTGAGGTGAACCTGTCCCTCAGTCTGGAAAAATGTGAATTTTTTATGACTGAAGGGACTGTGCTAGGTCATGCAATATCTCAACAAGGACTGTAAGTGGACCCCAACAAAATTTCCATCATCCAAAGTGTCCCACCTCCTCAAAAGGTGAGAGATGTCAGAAGTTTTATAGGTTTAGCTGGGTATTATTGGAGATTCATTAAAGATTTCAACAAGCTAGCCTCTCCTTTGTTTGGCCTTTTAGGTAAAAATGTCGAGTTTATATGGTCGGAAAACTGTCAAGAAGCCCTAGATACCTTGAAGAGAAAGCTCGTGACCGCCCCAATTATGAAAGGCCCAAAGTGGGCCCTACCTTTCCACATTCACAAAGATGCCTCGAACAAAGTGATAGGAGCAGCCTTGGGACAAATTGATGAAAATTTGCCTTATGCCATATACTTTATAAGAAAAAATTTGTCAAAGGAAGAGCTAAACTATACAGTCACTGAAAAGGAACTCCTAGCTGTCGTACATTCCTTAAACAAATTCAGACATTACATCACGGGCTATCAAACCTTTGTGCACACTAATCATGCTGCATTTAGATATTTAATGAACAAACCAGATGTGAATGCTCACATTATTATATTGTTACTTTTATTGCAGCAGTTTGATTGACCATTGTTGATAAGCCTGGTAAAGAAAATATTGTTGCTGACTTTTTGTCTAGAGTAAATTTGCCTGCAGGTGAAGAAGGAATGGTGGATGATCAAATGCCAGATGAACACCTGTTTGCTATCTCAGTACTCTCTCCATGGTTTGCTGATATCACAAACTACTTGGTTTCAGCATAGTTCCCACCACACTTATCCTCAGAAGAGAAGAGCAAGATAGTGAGGAAAAGTGCCCCTTTCACCTGGATTGGGGGCAATATCTTCAAACTTGGCCCAGTCAAATCTTGAGAAGGTGTGTCAGGGAGGAGGAAGTTTTTGACATCCTCCTGACCTGTCATGATGGGCCTTGTGGAGGTCATTTTGCAGCAAAAAGAACTGCCTTCAAGATATTGCAAGCGGGCTACTATTGGCCCACTCTTCATCAGGATGTGAGGAGATATACCAGCCAGTGTGATCGATGTCAAAGGATGGGGAAACCTACTCCAAAGGATGAAATTCCCATGCAACCTCAAGTGACCATTGAGCCATTTCAGAAGTGGGGCATGGACTTTGTGGGTCTTGTCAGACCTCCTTCAAAGCAGAAGCAATACATCATTTTGTGCACCGATTACCTGACAAAGTGGGCGGAGACAAAAGCAATCAAAGCAGCAATAGAGGAAAAAGTAGCTGAGTTTTTTAGAGAGAACATATTCTACAAGTTTGGGTATCCAAGAGAGTTGGTCATAGATCAAAGCAGCTAGTTCACTTCCAATTTGATTGAAGACATGCTCACACATCATAGAATCAAGCACAGGACTTCCACCCCTTATCATCCACAAGCGAATGAGTAGGTGGAAGTCACTAATAGAGCTTTGGAAGGGATCCTGACCACGATAGTGAGCAACAGTAGAAAAGACCAGGCGGACAAATTAGTTAAGGCCACTTGGGCCTATAATACAACATGGAAGACCACTTCAGGGTTTGCACCCTATCAACTGGTCTATGGGAAGAAGGCTTTGCTGTCAATAGAACTTGAATTCAATACACTAAGGATGGCAGCCTAGCTGGACCTAGACCTCAGCCATGCACAGAAGGAAAGATTACTCCAACTTAATGGATTGGATGAACAAAGATTGCAAGCCCTTCTCCACACAGAGGTAGTTCAGCTTCAGGGGAAGATATGGCATGACAAAAATATCAAGGAGAAGCAATTTCAAGAGGGAGATTGGGCACTACTCTATGATTCAAGATATAAAGATTTCAAAGGCAAGCTGAGGACAAGATGGTTGGGACCCTACACTGTGGAAAAACGCAATGACAATGGTTCAGTTCTAGTCAGAACCATTGATGATGAAGCCATCTCCATGCTTGTCAATGGATATCGGTTGAAAGTTTATAAGAAGCCCCTCTCCAAGTGAGAGTTCATTGAAGATTTGAATAAGACAGTGATGGTAGTGGAGCATGTCTTAGCCTCCACTTCACCCACTCACTGAAGGAAAAGAAAAAATAAGAATTCAAGTGAAAACCTCCATGAGGTGCTTGAGTCCCATCATTGGGTTGAAAACCTCTCCTCAGGCGGCTCAGTGATGTCAAAAGAAAAAAAGAAAAGAAAAAGAGAATAAGATCCCTGGGTGAAAACCTCCCTTGGAGGCGCCCAGGGTAGGAAATTAGGGTGAAAACCTCCTTGAGGTGCCCTAGTTGTTTTCAAAAAAAAAAAAGAAGAAAAAGAAAGAAAAAAAATGAAAATTGAATTTTAATGTGCACTGCAGGTTTTTAGGAGGACTACAGAGAGCAAGAGAAGATGCCACAGATCCCTGACATTCACACCAACACCTATCTTATCTCCTTCACACTCTTCTCCATCATTTCTTACATTTCTTTCAACCCACTGTGCTTCTTTTTCAGAAACTATGTGTTCTACAAGAGGCTCTTTGTTTTCTACAGGAGGCTCCTGTAGAAATTACAGAGAACCAGAAATGAATATAAGAAGTAGTTTGAGGGGTAGGGAAACTTTAGGAAGAACATATAAACCCTCCTACAGTCTTAAATCCTCCTTGCCATCCATTCCACACTTGCATCACACCCCAATCATCATTTTTCTTCCTGTCCCAGAAAAACATAGAAAAAACAGTTTTTAGTAAAGAAAAAAACAAAAATAAGAGAGGAAGCAGCGCCTTAAATCTCACCTTCAACTTACCTATTACCTCTCCATCTCCATCTGCATCTCTGGCATCATCCTCACAGCTCCCAACACAGAAAGAAGCTGAAGATTCAAAGGGAGAAGCAGCTACAGGAGCTCCTGTAGGAATTCCTGTAGCAATTGATCCCGTTAAAATGCAGCCACAGTAGCAAAAGAAGTGCAACCATGAGGATTGAAGGAGACATCTGAAGCTTATATCCAACCAAAAAATACCTGCACAAGACTCATCAACACACACCAGCTGGTTGCCAATAATCCTCAGATTGCCTCTAAATATATAAGTGATCAAGCATAAGCCATTGCACATTTTGAGGACATGGAAAGGCTACTTGGGAATGACTGTGTGCATGCATGTATGAGGAGATGGAACACCTTACCACACAGTCTGAAGATCAGGGAATATCACTCACCCATGAGGATGAAGGAGGCACTAAGGAGAGTGCAAATGTACAAACAATCCATGCAGAGGCTACAGGTCAATTGGATTGGCCTCAAACTGAGTCCCCCATTGTTATTAGGCATGCTAGAAGGAAGAACAGAAGAAGAAGAGCAGAAGCAGTGGGAAGAGATAGAAAGAAAGGTAGGCTTCTATGACAAATAAGAGGAAACAACATCAGAAACTTGGGATGCTAGAGAGGCCACCAGGGCCATAAAACATGAGGAGATGGACTAAGTTGCACAGAGGATGAGCAACACTTTCAGTAGGGGGTGATGATGAGCCCCATAAATGGGTAATTATATGACTCATTTTACCTCCTAACATAGTCAAATCAACCATTATCTTAGCTTATTGTATGTTTTTTTGATTATATTTATGCTTATGGAGTGAGTTGAGTTAGTTATGATGCCATGTGGTATAATGTGTGTTTAATGCAGCTTATTGTTGAATTTTGAAGACAAAGTCAAAGATTCAGTGGACAAATGGCAGAAATAACTCGAAGTGGACAAAGGAGAGGACTTATAGGAGGGAATCCCCTTCATTTATTACTCCCCACTTCGAATTCCCCTTCATTAAGCTCGGAGTACAAACAACCAAATCAATGCACTAGGAGGCAGCCGAGAAAGTGGAGGATAACTGATGATTATCTCGAGTTTTGGGAGCCAAGCCTCCTTGATTTTAAGGAAGCTATTGGTAGCTTCAATTGTATAAGTAGAGAGGCTTAGGGTCTCACTAGGGCCGGATTTTTGTTGGATTTTTGCTGCAGTATTGCTTATGTAAACTCTACTCAACTTCGAGCTTATTTTTGTGACAGTTTCATGTAATCTTGTTATTGTTTTGATAATAAAGATGGAATACTTTGTGAGCTAGCAATAAGTTACCTCAGAGGGTTGAAGCTCTTGGGTTAGGGCCCAACCCAAGTAGCCAAGCTCCTCTTTACTTGTATTTATATGCTTTGTTTCAGTTTGTAGATTAGTTGTTGTTTGATGTATCTCTTTCATGGTTAAGAATAGGTTGCTTTTGATGATTTAGTAGTTTTCTTCCATTTGTTCTTTCTATAGCAGTTTAAGCAGTGATAAAAAGAAGATTCAAAAGGCTAGCAACAGTGCCTTGACCTCTCTTCCTCCCTTTGGAACCATGAATTGAGGCAAAGACCCTCTTGCTGCCCCAAAAACACAGATTTTCCTCATTCATAGGACTTCTAGTGTTTGCAATTTGTTAGAAGGTTAATGCTTTGCTTTAGATCTTTTCCACCATGCTCACTTCATTATTTTCAATCAGTATTCTTCCACGCTTTCTTTCGTGTAGCATTTCTTAGCATTTGCTTTCATAGATCATAATTTAGACTAGCTTGATGCAAAATTTTGTTTTTCTAGATGCACTCATTTCATTGCTTGTTTGATCTTATTGGTTGCCTGAAAGTTGTTTATGTAGCAGATATATTCTAACAGCAGGCCAGCATATCATCCATTCCATTCTCCATCTTATCCATGCCCTACAGGTCGCCCAAGTCTCCCCTCAATTCTGCCTTGGTTTCCTGCATTTTCCATAGAATTCCTTTTTCTCTCCTTGAGTAGATCCTATCATATTTCTCTTTCCTAATGATTCTTGGTAGACCCTAGGTGCCTTAACACTTTATTCCAACCTTCATTCACTTTTTACACCCACTCTCACACCCTCAAAACAGCCAAAAATGATCTCGGCCTCGTTTTGTAGACCTCCTGTAGATCCGCTGTGTCCTCGTGTAAATTTTCCTGTAGGCTTTCTTTTGAAGGCTGAGTGTGGGAAAAGACTCTAGAAAGCCACCTGAAACCTCCTAGGACCCATCCACACCATCCTACATCCTCTCATGTCCCAAAGTTTCCCTTCAACCCCACTTATTCACTGCCACCCTTACACACAATAAAATACATGCATATAAAATTCACATAAAAATACATAGAAATCCAAAAATATTTTTTTTTCTCATTTACTTCCAGAAATAGCGTGAGTAGATGTTTTTTACTTCCTTGAGTAGGTAATGGCATTCATTTCATGGTTTTCATAGTGCTTTCTGCAAAAGTAGGATTAGTTGGTTAGTTATGGTTT
Organism: Pinus taeda; assembly: GCA_000404065.3. Taxonomy (NCBI): domain Eukaryota; kingdom Viridiplantae; phylum Streptophyta; class Pinopsida; order Pinales; family Pinaceae; genus Pinus; species Pinus taeda. The sequence goes on along the minus strand of APFE030254407.1, from coordinate 101,565 downwards.
ACTAGGTTTGCTTTACATTTCAATCTTCCTTTCTGCAATTAGAGTAGTCTCTGTAGAGTAATCTCTTCTTTCATTACATATAGAGCTTCTTCTGGAATCCATAGAAGTTGGCTTGAGCTCCTAGTGATCTTGTGTCGGCTAACCAAGTGACAACCTGCAGTAAGAACTAGTACTTTTGCATATAGCATCGTCGCTTCAAAGTTTGTTACGGACTACTGGGTTGATAAGAGTAAAGTAGGCAGCCCAGGAGTTGCAGCATTATTGTTGCAATACTGGTGCTCACCACAAAGTCTCAAGGGTGAATGTAACTGCCATAGAGTAGGTGAAGAGTCATGAGGGTAGTTGAACGGTCACAAAGGGGTATGTCAAGAGTCACCTCACCCTTTGCTATAAATAGTCCCTCATAACTCATTGTATAGGAATTTTGGTCAGCTAAGCTTCTACTAAGACTATCTTGAAGAAGGCTTGGACAATATTGTAACGTGCCTTGGATTCTCCACTACACAGAGCTAGTACATCTCTTTGAAGGAGCAGGTGGATGTTGCTATAACGTTCTACTAATAGGGCTAGAAGGTTTACATGGTGTATTGTATGATTGTGACTTACATTTCTTTATATAATAAAAGCCATCACATTTTCATGCATATGTTGTTATTGTAGTTGGACTGCTCCAGTTGCCTTAATGATATATGTTGTTTAACTTACGTACTTGTGTATGAACTGATTCACATGCAATTATATGAATCTTGTTGTTAATGTGTTGCGTATGTTGTTAATGTTGTCACCGTCTGAACCTTGTTATATCAACCATCACACTTGTCTCGAATTGATCTGTGAGTGTTGTTCGTGTTATCTTACCTTGTGTGTTGGGACTACCGCATTCGTGTCGACTACTCTGCCGGAAGTTGTGCATGTACTTTGTGTTGTGTGTTCCTAGCCGGGTTGGAACTTATCCCTTTCAACCTGGAACACACCTTCACCTTCCTCTCCCTTTGAAGTGTTGGAACCTCTCATACTCATTCCTTGACTCACTGCATTAGTCACACCCTTGCTACTGACAGAGTTATCTTACTTGCCTATGTGCGACTTCGCGGTCAAGGCATTACCTTACGACCCACTGCTAGGACTCCTACACCAAACGGTCTGAGGTCTAATTGGGACTTCTTACCGGGGATATCCCCTTGACATGTCGGTGGGTCCATCACCGTCAACATTTTTGGTGCTAGAAGGAGGGCCTGAGGACAAGTATTGTCCTCTCATGTAGTTTTGAACCTTTGCATATCTTTCATGGAATATTGCATTATTCTTCCCCTGGGGTGTTTTTCGAATTGTGAAGATGTCTCTATCTCGAGGAAGCTTTTCAATCTCTTGTCCACTCACACGTATGATGGTGAAGAAAAAGTGGCCTGGCCTGAGCACTTACATAACTTCCTTTCCATGATTTATGAGGAGGATGAGTTTACTGATGAGCAGGCCAATCTGTTGCTTGCATTCACACTTCGTTAATCCCCATTTCGTTGGGTGCTCAGCGTACCGACTAACACCTGCACTCAAGTAAGCACTTATGTGATCTTATTGAAGACATGTTCTATCACTTTGATCCAGACCTTCTTGACCAGAAACTGTTACAGCAACAGAGGGCTCCGCATGAATCCGTTATTGATTTTTAGCAGTGCTATCGTCACTTACAGTTTCAAGCTCTGAAGAGCTAGATGAAGTTCGATTATCTTTGGGACCGGTTCGAGTATTGTCTTAAGAAATATGTCCATTCCAAGAGAAAGCTTAATGTCAAGCCTCACTCAACCTTCTTCGTTGATGGAAGTATGTAATCCCATGTGGGAGAAAGCACTATCTCAACGGACTATCCACCTCCCTCTCATTCAACAGTTCCATCATCACCTAGAGATGTTGAGGATCATGTTCGCACATTTTTCCATTCTTCACACCCTCCCAACATTACTACACTTAATTTTTGTGCAGAGTTTGTAGTTAGTCCTTTGAGTTCCCATATGCATTCTTTTCTTCGACCTTCGTCTTCACACCCAGGTGTTCCTCCAGATGATGTTGTCTTATGTTCATCCATTCCGGACTCTTCACTTGTTGTGAACGAGGAACAACCCACTGACGGAGTTGGTGTTGCACAACCAACATGCATTGTCATTCATGAAGAGTATGAGTGGGAGCTTGAACATCAACCCTCGGTGAAGGATGACTCCCTTCCCTCTAAGCCCCCTCCGTTCCTTCTTAGCTTCTTTGGTGAACCTGCCATCCATGATTCCGTATGTGTGTCTTCATCTATAGATGCACCCATTGTTCATCACTTGTAGGACTCGCCGGATGCTAGTCCATCATTCGACAATGGAGAGGATAAGTTATTCATTGAAGATCCACTTGATCCTTCATCTGTCTTTTCTGGAAACATAGAGGATGAGTTCGTTTTCTTTTTATCTACTCCTCTGTTTGATTCATATGATCATGAGGATGCTGAAGAATTCATTGATTTTTCTCATCATGGTGGTCATGATTCATTTGCTTCCATTTTTTATCATGATCATGAATCTATCATAGTTGATCTTTTGAAGCCACCAATTTATGATAATCTACCCGATGATGAAGTTGAGACACCCAAGACTATCGAGGCACTTCAGCCCAAGCTGATGGTTATAATGTCAGGTCCTCACTCTCTTGGGGTTAGTCTCACTTCCAATCATGAAACTATTTAATCACCCAAGGCTCCTCATCACTCATTTGTATGCATTGAAGATCCATCTCACACACATATCACACTTCCTCCACTCGAACTGCACAATCCCATTGCTCATGCATTGGAGGAGTCTTACATTGCAAGCACTTGTGTGTGACACAAGTTATCTTTGTTTCTTTCATTTGCTTGCATGTCTCAGTCAAGAGTGTGCTTTTGCTTCAAAGTTGCACGTAGTGTCACACATCACCATGATAAGTCCACAAACTATCCTTCATGCACATGCACTCACTTACGTCCTGTGGGCACTTTGAAACACGAAGTGTGATTGTCTTCACTGTCATATCTTTTTTGTATGCTGGTCCACACAACTAGGTTACTCGCGGACCAAGCTTTCACCCACATGGGTCTACCAATGCACCGGTGGTTGCATTGGAAGTATCACTTCACATGATCACACCCATGCACTGTTAGTATAGGAGTAGGAGTAGTTTTTACTTTCTGTTGTTTGCTTACATGCTTGTTTTCTTACATGATTTGCTTGCTTGTTTGTGTGCTTGCTTGTTTGCTTGCTTGTTTTGCTTTTAGTTTTACTTCTTCTCTTGCTTTTCTTTGTTGTTTGTTTCATTCATTCATAGGTTATCTTGCATGAAACCATGTGTGACTCATGAAACAACCTGGGTAAAGTACAAGAGAGTTTTTACAACTATCACTACTTGGTTATTTGTCATCTTGCCTTTGTATGATGAACTTGTTACTCCTAGTCCATGATACGTCGAAGGAAAATACGTACTGTTCGAAGTGAACCTTGGTGTAAAGACAACACTTGCGCACTAACTAGTGTCACCTTCTCTAGTCAATTGTTTTTTGGTTAACCTTTGTCAGCTCAGTCAAGTAGAGTAAGGTGGGGGGGAAACCTTAATAGGCACGTCAGAGATATAATAAACTAATTCTCCACTGGAACAACCTCCTCTGCTCTCAATAAGTCGGGATCCCTCTTCCGCCTCTGAAATGAATAAGTGCTAGGCATAGTAAAAATGAAAAAAAATGAAAAAATGAAAAGTGAAAAAATTCAAAATGAAAAATGAATAAGGTGAAAGAAGAGAAAGGCTTCCTGCGCAGGGAGGTGATGTAAATAACTCCGTCGGGGTACTGACCAGGCTCGCTGGTAGCGGAGCCATGCTTGTGTTCCTATGTGACTCCATCGAGGTACTGTCCAGGGCTACTGGCAGTGGAGGAACACCAGAGATGAAACTAAGGTGACTATACTGCTTGCGCACCTATATACCCCTCAACCCCAATCAAAACAATTGTGCTGCTTTGGTTTAGAATGTGTTTCAATCGACCAAGAGTCTAGAAGATGCTACATATTACATCAAGTTAGTGTGAAACAAATATATGCTAAGAACTGAACAATACTTCCGGAGCTGTTAGACTTGCTTTTCATGAACAAGGTCTATGAAGAGAGCTGGAGTTCTACTAGTGTGTCGCCAAGTGTTGTAGCGGCTATAACCACGCTCCAAAAATTTTCCTTAGCCTATTTTGGAGCCTCCCTACCAACTTTGCACAACACTTTGTCTTGCTTTATCAAGTACTCAAGCTTCAGTGCTTTCCTCACACAAAGGCAGCCTGTTGAACATAGTCGATCCATTCCCCTCACAAGCTTCTTACCCGAATTTGGTCCAGCTACAGGCTGAGCAGCTTCCCCCTGAAAATTGTGCATTCCTAGAGGGAAACCAGAAGTTCCCTCCAGGAATTGCACAATCATCTCTAATAGCCTGTTGGTCTTCTGGATTGCATAATCCTACCAGCCAACCCTCCCAACAAGAATTGCACAATTTTTCTCACCAACAGGCAGTTCAACCCAAGATTTGCGCAAACCTGGGTAGCAATCAGCTTCTAGGCTCAGAAATTGTGCAATCCCCTTGGGTAGTCAGCCCAACTCACAGTTAGGAATGCACATTTTTCCCAAGCAGTTGAGCACTGGCATGCATGGACAGTGTGGTTGACTAGTTCCACTTGGGACTGAGGAAACTTGACTTGCATGCATGCGTGACTTGATCTTCCTGGAATAGCAAGAGGAAACATGCAAAAGGTATCCCATGATTCAGGGAGCTATTTTTAGCAGTTGGGGGTTACATGCAAAGTTGTTTTAGAAGTTTCCCTCCAAGTGTCGTTGTTTCCTAGATTTGTGGCATGCGCGTCTTGAGACCAAACTTATTTATTCAACGTATCATAGCTCATTCTTTCACATCAATATTGAAGCTCTAACATCCCACAGCACATCCACGACTCTTCGACACATCCGGCTCAGCTATTCACAGGTAAGTGGCCTCAACTTGTCTTTTTCAACATTTCTGTCTCTTTTTGTGTATTAGCTTGTGTGAGTGATGTTTGCTTGATTTCTTTGAATGCCTGATGTCGTTTACATATATTCTAGCTTGTCTTGGTTCTGTTTCAATTTTCGTTGCTATCTCACTACTATCGCATGCATGAAACTATTTCGCAGAGACGTTCGCCCAACCGACAAATGGCCTCACCCACATGCATGTTGATCTGTTTGCTCAATCTTCCATTCATGTTTTGCATGCACTGTTTATCACTTCTACTATCACTTAGTGTTGTCATGCATTTCATCAACTTACTTGCTTTCAATTGCTCGTCGGCGAGTTGAGCCAACCTTGCCCCGATCTCTACCTTCACCAAGGATTCATTGCGCAAGCTGGAGAAGGAAGGCTCACCTTCGTCTCCAAATTTGTGCATTATGGCCCAACACTAACCTCCTCGACTGAATTGCACATTTCTGGAAGGCAGTGGCTGCTTGGCCCAAAAATTTGCGAAAACTGTCTCTAGGCCACCAGTCTGTCCCAGCTGGAATTAGGAAATCCCAGCAGCCAACTGCCCAACTGAATTGCGCATTTTGTAGATCCAACAGCCAGTTTAGCCTCCCAGTTAGTCCAGACTGCCTTTTGTGTAGTTCTGGAAGCTAGTCACTCAGCCTCCCAGTGAAATTTGTGCAATTTTTCTCATCAGTTCCCCATGTATGGGTTGTGACCTTCCCCAGATTTTCTTTGTTTTCACTGACATATTTCTTGCCATGCATGCTATTTGTTTCCAGATCTTTTGGTTGTTCATATGTCTCAATGGCTTCCAAGAGAATAGGATCCTAGGACACTGGTGGTGTTGCAGTTGGAACAATAGTTGAATAGGTGTCCTCTAGCATGTCGATCTATGGAGATATGAATTTGTATCTAGACAAGGACATCAAAATGAAGTGGCAAGAGGTGAATGAAACATTCGCATGTACTTTTGGGGAAGACCTTGAAGACCATCAAGTGTACGTGAACATTCATAAGTCCATCCTGTACTGGATTGCATGCAGATACCCAACATTCCCATGTGTGGATATGATTCACTGGAATCGTCTCCCACACTAACCCCGAAATGATGACCTTGAGCAGTGTCAGTGGGAAGAAGCTTTCAACCTTCTGGGCACAAGACTATGATGAAATGTATCAGATGGACGAGCCCATGACTGTCATGACCCCTCCGTTCAACTTGCCCAAAAGCAGAGTCCACTCAAGAGATATTCTGAATGATTGGCTAAAGGAGCCAGCGCATTTCAAGATGACCCCTAACCGGATCTATAAGACGAAGATATTGAAGAAGGCATACCAATACTTGGTCATATTCGCATGTCGACTGAGTGGCCAAGCGAGCACTGACACCTTCCCTCAAACTTGGGTAGTTGCATTGGACCAACTGGCTAGAGAAGGAAGACCATGAAACTAGTCTAGCATGCTGGCTCATCAGCTGAAGGAGCAAGTCATGAAGACTCAATAGTCGCCAGAAGGAATGCATGCATAGATTTATATGTCCACCTACATTCTAGATGCAATCTGTGCCCGACATGAGTTCCTAGGATTAGAGTGGGCATGGTCACTGGCGGAGATTGTTGTGAGCACATATTTCAAGCTATTCTCCAAGTGCAGCTTTAGAGGAGTGATCAAATGGTTGTCCGACCATCTTGTCACCCCTATGTACAGGTTGATATTCGAACAGGATCCATCTTGCATGTTAGAAGAAGTGATGAATGCATTGTTAGGCATTGCAGAATGGTATGCCTCACTGGACGACAGGTTCATCCGACTGTTCGGTACTAAGAAGCCTTCGCATGTTCTGCCAAAGTTTGCTTTGCACGTGTTTGTCATGCAGGAAGTAGTGTATCATGTCTCAACAGGATTAATAGCTAGGCTGCAGCGGAAGAAGAAGGAAACTTGGCCCACTCTTCCATTGCAGATTGGGTTATATGAGATCAAGAGCATTAAGCAAGCGGATGTTGACGCTAAACAAATGAAGAAGTACCCGTTCGACCTCCGAAGCTTCAACCCGTATGACCCACATTTCATTGTCAAGGATCACTGCATGAGAGCTCAGTTCAATTGGATCCATGGGGCATTTCATTGGGCCGAAGAAGACTCATGGAGGTATTGTTACCATCATTCTAGACCCAATGAACAGGTCGGTTTCACCGTAGAATGGCTAGCACGACAGCATGAAGCAGCACCACGAAAAACACCAATAGTAGAAGCAATAGCAACAACAGCAGAGGCAATAGAGCCAAGCATACCTGCACGCAAGGGAAGAGAAAGATTGTCGACCGCATGGAGGAGGAACAAAGCTACAAGTTTCAAGCAAATCCACTTGTAGAACAAGCAACTATGGATATTCAACATAAGGGCTAGCAGCGTGAAAAGTGAATCGTGTGAAGGTAGAGAGCTAAGAAGAGAATGGAAGAAATAGAGAAGGAGTTGCATGAGCTGAGGGAGCAACTCTGGAAAGAACAAGAGTTGTGCCAATAGAAGAAGGAAGCACAACAATAACAGATTCAATAGGGGCGCATCATGTGTAGACAAACGAAGCAGTTCCCATACAAGTAGTTGATTATTCTGAACAATTGGCATCAGGCAAATAGGGTGAGCCCTCTTAGGGGCAAGACTTTGCTCATGAGATAGAACAAGCTTTTGAACAATTGGATGCAAACATGGAGCAGCCAGAATTGGAACAAGACACTGACCTCATTCCTCACCGCAGAGAGGTCAACTCGCCCGCTGCAATGCATCCAGATGATAAGCAAGTCTCAAATGACCAAGGATGCACTGAGATCCTTGGTGGTCAACTGAAAGCATAGATGTGTGACAACTCCTTTGATGAATCTCAACATAGAGTTGAGCACCCTGACAGAGTACCAACTCCGGAGGATTGAGCATCCCCTGAGGAAGTTGAAGAACAAGTGATCATGATCGATGTGCACAAGGACCCAACCGCTTTGGCCAATGCAACTAGAGTGTAAGCCAAAGCCACTAGCTCCAGTGTTTGCTTCCTCATAGCTAAGAATGAGTGAATGGCAAAGGAAATACAAGTGGACAAGTAGGGAGGAGACTTGGTGACAATGTCCACCCAAGATGAATTGAAGAAGGCAATACTGGAGGAAGTGTTGTCCTTGGACACGGTTATGTGGGCATTGTACTCCAAGATCAGTACTGTGCATCAGGCAGTTATTCATCTTCATGGATGGCAACATCCATGTGTGAGGAGAGCTCGCATCTTGAAGAACATACATGCTGCTGTTGATTTGCCCAAGATGATGAAGGCCAATGCAGTTGAGCTACAAGCACGTATCCAGAGTCATATTCGGAACTATGAAGACCTACTGCAATTCATCACTAGCGTACAGGCTTCCCATGCATGAGTATTCAAGAGAATGGAGGATGTTGTTCACACATATGCGATTCCATCACTTGGGACTCTCACCCAAGCGAAGACCAAGAAACAGGTCCAATAGGAGCTTGACTCGTGCTTTGACAAGTTGATGCGCATCGCCACTAGTCCAGACTTGCCTATCAGTGCAGACATCATGTGCAAGTATGTTGTTGGTCCAGCCACATTGAGGACATTGTTGTGCATTCTTTCAGATGAGTTCGACAAAGGAGCCCAAGCAATGTACCCAGATGCCATGGAGGCAAGGTTCAAGTTCCAGATGGATGTCACAACAGAACACACGGACACTATAAAAGACTACCAATCTTGGCACCAATATGTTATTGTTGATCAGCATGAGGATGTCGAGTAGTTGGACTTCTAAGTTGTCTAAGTTAGAGTGGTGTCTAGTTTGGCTTGTTCAAGCCATTGTTCACATGTGTACATGTGCTATGTATTGTTGAGTCATGTCAAGTGTATGTCAAAGTCTCAAGAGTGAATGTAACAGTCATAGAGTAGGTGAAGTGTCATGAGGGTAGTTGAACAGTCATAAAGGGGTATGTCAAGGGTCACCCCACCCTTTGCTATAAATAGTCCCTCATAACTCATTGTATATGCTTTTTGGTCAGCCAAGCTTCTACTGAGACTATCTTGAAAAAGGCTTGGACAATATTGTAACACGCCTTGGCTTCTCCATTACACGGAGCTAGTACATCTCTTTGGAGGAGTAGGTGGATGTGGCTGTAAAGTTTTATTGATAGGGCTAAAAGGTTTACATGGTGTATTGTATGATTGTGACTTTTCTTTATGTAATAAAATCCAGCACATTTTCATGCCTATGTTGTTATTGTAGTTGGATTGCTCCAGATGCTTTAATGATATATGTTGTTTAACTTACGTACTTGTGTATGAACTGATTCACATGCAATTATATGAATATTGTTGTTAATGTGTTGCATATGTTGTTAATGTTGTCATCATCCATGTCGACTGCTTTGACAGAAACTAGATAGAACTTTTTCTGAACCATTTTATATCAACCATCACACTCGTCTCGGGTTGATCCGTGATTGATGTTCGTGTTATTTTACTTTGTATGTTGGGACTGCCGCATCCGTGTCCACTGCTCTGCTGGAAGTTGTGCATGTCCTTTGTGTTGTGTTTTCCTAGTCGAGTTGGGACTGATCCCTTTCAACCTGGAACCCACTTTCACCTTCCTCTCCCTTTGAAGTGTTGGAACCTCTCATACTCATTCCTTGACTCACTGCATCAGTCACACCCTTGCTACTCCCTTGCTACTGATAGAGTTATCTTACTTGCCTCTATGCGAAGTCGCGGTCAAGGCATTACCTTACGACCCACTGCTGGGGCTGTTCCACCAAACGGTCTGAGGTCTAATTGAGACTTCTTACAAGGGAGATCCCCTTCACATGTTGGTAGGTCCAACATCGTCAACAATTTCTTACACGTGTGAATACTTAAAAGTGATGTGTGTATAGGTGGAAGAAGAGCTTATAGTAAAAAGGGAGGATATAATAAAATGGACAGTGTTTTGGACAATCATTCAAATATAGACATATATTCATATGTGGTTGTGTGGTTGCATGGCAAATTTGAGAAAATATTCATATACAGGAAATGTGTAAAGAATAAAAGAAATTTATTAGCAATGAAGATCACTGGGCACACCATAGGGAGCTTTAGCTTCATGTTTCTGTGTTGAAAGCATTAGCAAAGGAGAGGGGAGAACTGCCTCCTAGCATTTTGTCAAATTATTCAAGTGAGATCGTTGGGTTGAGTTCTCTTACAAAGTTGAAAGAACAAGAGAGAGTTGAGAACACTACTAAAAAAATGGTTTTTCCACAGCAGGATGATTTTATTAGTTAAAATGGGAGAAGTTTCAGTGCCAGGTTGGAGGAAGAAAGGGGCATAACAGAAGAGAATGGAAAAACTGCATCTGAGAGAGCAGGCTTCTTGGCGATCTTCAATCGCACTTCTCAGAAGGTTTTCAAAGCATCCTCTCATATATTTGGAACCAGCAATTTCTTGAGCTCAGATTTAGAACTCGATAAAAAGATCTCGAATGTGGATTATGAGAAAGACAACAAAACTTCCCAGAGATTGTTTAAAATTTCATCGTTTAAAGCTGTATATGGTGAAGCCTCTGATTCACTGGCAGAGAAAATTAAATTCACTACAAGCTTTGGAAAAATTCATAATACATCTAACGAGATGTTGCAAACTAATTTTCGCAGGTGGCCCCACGAAGTGAATTTGGACTGTTTATTGTGGGAAAACAAAGCAAAATTTCAACCGCGGGCAACTTTCAAAAAATTGGAGCGGTTTCGGATATTTCACTAGTTATTTCAAGGCCAGTTTTTACAAAAACGCCTAGCAAACTCAAAATTAAGATTTTTTTTAATCAATGATTCTGATGCTTGTTAGTGATATTATGGAGAAAGCAAGCAATCATTCCATCCAATTTCCATATTGGCTGATCCTTTTCCCCTCCGGTGATGAATTGGATGCAATTGCCCCAACACGCAAGGATGGAGGGGAAGAGCTCTCACAAGGGATGGTGGCAACATTGTTGGCCTTAATAGATGGGGTAAATAAAATCATTGAAATCTTGTGATAGAAGAAACAAATCCCGTTGAATACATTGATCGTGACATGCCTGTAGATATTATTTTGATACATTGTAAGGATGAAATCAAATCACCTCAAGGGAAAATAACCATTTCTCCATAACATAGTAAGGAGGAGATATTCGTAATTCGATTGGTGTTTGAGGATTCAAGGGTGCGCTAATGCTAAAGAAATTGATTTTATGTTTATATTGAAAAGGTCAGGAAGGATTTAGAATTTATACATCCTATGGATTCCTAACAAAACAACGGTTCGCATTACTAGCGCCTCAGACCCCTGAAATCCCAACAGCATAAAATGCACGCGAAATAACATTGAAGGTGGTGCAGTAAACAGTATTCTCAAACTACTCATCAAAAAAATGGATGGTCCATAATTGTTTCGGTACCACTTATCTTTGTTTCTAGAAACCACTAAGTGTGATCTCAGAGGTGGTTTGGGGATTTTATAAAACCACCTTTCTCGAATAGGTCCATAAGGAGGATCATCGGGCCACTCGTCCATTAATAATTTTATTATTATGCATACGGGCCACATGTTTCCTTTAGTTCTGTGTTGAAATTTTAGAAGACGAGGCTTCATTTGGGCTAAATATGATGTTTTTACATATGCGTTATCCATAATTATTAAATGGGGTTTTATTTTATT
>APFE030254407.1:53480-79865 GCA_000404065.3 Pinus taeda | reverse complement strand
ATGAATCATTCTTTTGTTCTTTCGATTTTCTTTTAGTGTTTTTGCTCTGCAAAGCTGTGTGTTCAACCTTTACTAGCTAGATTCATCTGTGTAGGTTTTCTAACACATTTACATCTCGAATATTTGTTAATCAACCACATCCCTTCAAGTTTAATTCAACAAGTGATATTAAGTTTCCAGAGCCATGAGGGAACCTTTCGCAATAGGATAGATCCAATAATTTCAATGCTGTGAGTTTCTCAAAATTACTGGGAAGCACTTTTAGATTCTCGCAACCCTACAAATTGCGTTTTTGTAGAGAAATCAATGATCTAAAATCTTTAGACAATTTCCTTAAACTTGAACAATAGTCCATTATGATTACTCTTAAATATTGAAGCTTCAAAATTGACCCTGGTAATTCCTCTACCCAACTGCAATGTAAAAGAGTTAACTCTTGCAAACCATTCACTAGATCAGCAAACTGTTCAGGCAATTTTTTCAATTTTACAAAGTAGGTCAATCCAAGTATCCATGAATTCCCGAGATGCTAAAGATCGTTGGAAGAGATTTCGAAGACATGAGAATGTGAACTTCCATGTGAACTTCCATCAAACCCCATGCAACTAACACTCAAGGAATCTGCAAATTATTTGTGACAACCATAATCAAATTGAACCATTAAAATAAATAAGACTATCTCACACGTGGATTCATTTTTTAAAGAGAATTGAAGAAAGAGATATTGGACTAAATATTTGAAGGAGTCTTGCCTCGTCGAAATTCAAATTCCTTAGTTCGTACTTCAAATATTTCAATCCCTTTGACTAGGACACATCAAAGCGAAGATCACATTTGTCCTGCACTTTTATCAAGTTTCCCAATGCAAGAACTCTTTAACGAACTGCATGTTAACTCCAATTTCGATGCTGATATATCTAATGAATCCTTATTATTTTTACTCATCCATATGCCTTTGATCTCTGGAATTTCCTGCATCACATTATTAAAACAGAATTATGTGGTTATCATAATCAATACAGACATATGGAACAAAATTAAATTCATAATTTGATACCTTCTCATTTAGCAACTCCTTAATTTGCTTTCCACTGGTGAATGTGAATCTCACTCCCTCTGTCTTTTGTAGACAGATTGAAAAAATGACAATGTGTACAACAACAAGCCCATCTGTGACTCTGGAGACAAGTGCTCTACTTTCCAACAGATGCAATTAAATCTCTCCCACAATATTTGCCACTGTGTCCCAATCCCATCCTTTAAAAAAGGAAAACATGTCCAGAAATGGATCTTTTACTAACTCAGAGAGATAGTCGTATGCAAAGAGGTAAGACTCTATTTTCCCAATTTCAGTGTCCCATTTTTCTTTCTCTTTCATCAATATTCTATAAGTTTTTTTGTTTATCCTCTTCTTCACGTATGTATCCTCCAACCAGTTCCAAAAGTTTTGGAATTCCACCATATGACTGTACTAACTTCTTTAATTGGATAGAATTTGTTTGCTCCTTCCTGTCGTCTGTCTCATCATAGATTTCTCTCCCCAAATGCTGCACAGCTTCTGTATCATGAAGGCCTTTCATAGCATAGACTATGGTTTTCACTTTTAACGCTATACGCCCATCTATATCACGTGCAGTGAGAAGAAACCTTACATTCTTCGCATTTTTCGTATCAATGGGCAAAAGTTGCCCAATCTCCTCTTTCCCCAAAACGTTATCTATGTAGATAAACACGGGCACCTTCTCTAATATCCTGCGCAGTTCTCGTTGTCCATCCTCATGCTTTCTAATATCTGGAACTGTCTCTCCTTGTTCCATCAAATCTTGTAAGATTAATCTCTGCAACTCTATTATGTTTGGAGTGGTCGAACTTCGAAATGTTAACGAGGTGGTCTTACCTATCCCTTTGAATCCATGCACCATAATTGCAATAATATTTTTGTCACTCCCCCATTCCAAAAGATCAATAATTTCTTTTACGGACTCCTCTATTCCAACTGTTTCAACGACATTAATCATCAGATCTATGTTTATTGTAACAGCAAATTTAAATTAAATAAATGAATTCAACAATATATTAACCTGCATGATCCAGATATCTTCTGGTGAGAGGGGCTTTCTTACACCCATTGGCATCTAAAATACAAATACCCGCCTGGGTATTAATTTTCCTGTACATGCGATCTATCTCTGGTATAAAATGATCAAAATCTTCCTTGCTATCTATCTCTTGTCTAAAATTATCAAAATCTTCCTTGTTTATGGGGCTTTGGAGAACCTGTAGTAAGTCAATGAAAGTCCATTAAAACACTGGCTTCTGCCAATTGAACATGGTCATCCATTAATTATGGATCAGTGAAGTGGACGTACACGTGGACCTTTTAGATGATGTGATGTAAATTTTAATAATGAGTAAAGGTTTGAGATGTAATGTGCATGTTATTATATTATAAGTGTTTGAGCAGATCAACTGGTCTCTCTTTTCTTCCTATCCGAGTAGGCCGAACGCATTGCAGCACCCTTTCTTGCTGATGTTGCGTGACATATTTCCATCCCTTATCTCACACAAGCCAATAAAATATAATTAGCCATTTCCATTTAACATCATCCATGATGTCTGTCTATTTACTTTAGATGAATATATTCACCAAGATTTAACTGATATTTAAATTTTGCATTGATAAATTATCCATCCTATTTCAAACATACTCTTATATAAAATTTCTTAAAATGATTTAATGACACATTAATATCACTTTGTAAATCACTTAAACATCTGTGTATCTTTGTTTTAGTTAGAAAATTTTCACTTAGTTTCTTTTTATTTTTAAATGCTTAAAAATAAAAAATTTAAAAATTTGAATTAATCTTTTCAATTATTATCATATCATTTGCTTTTCATCTCTTATATACCATTATTTTAATTATTTTAAGTAAAAAAACCACAGAAAAAGTGAACTAGTACAAAAAAATTAAAATAGTTGGCAAATGTGTAGCTTTTTTTATTTTTAATGAAAGGAATGATTAGAAAAAAAATTAAACAAAAAAGCAAAGTGGTTTAGCTTTTATTTTTATTTTTTAGTGTGAAATATTTTAATATGTTTTTTATTTGATTAAATTAGAAGTAAAAATGTATCATCTACATATATTATTGATGTTGATAGATAATTAAAATTTAATAAATATAAAAATTTAATTAGTTTAAAATATAATTTAATAGTATATAATATTATATATATATATATTATATATATATATATATATATATATTATAGCATATCAAATTTAATGTGGAAATTTATTCCAAATATTTTTGCTGTTGTTTTTTTTATCGAACTTCAAGGTCGTCGAACTCGAATTCGAAATCAAATCACGTGACAAAGGATGCAACAAGCACATGCCGGGTTTAGGAGAGCTCGGATCTATTTCTCCTCCTTCCGACAACTTTTTCTTTATAAGTTTTTGGGAGAATTACAAGCAGTTGTCAAAAGATGGTGGTGCTTCTCATGAAGCAACAACAACGACGAGTCGCATTCATGTTGCTGCGCACT
This sequence comes from Pinus taeda, assembly GCA_000404065.3. Classification (NCBI taxonomy): domain Eukaryota; kingdom Viridiplantae; phylum Streptophyta; class Pinopsida; order Pinales; family Pinaceae; genus Pinus; species Pinus taeda. The sequence continues at coordinate 76,315 of APFE030254407.1, read as the reverse complement.
TTGGCCAAGCATGCTTTCTATGCAAACACCGTCTTGGGGTCGACACATATATTTACATGTGAAGGTAACTATATTTGCTACGGTTCCTTTCTTGATATTTTAGATGTGAAATAAGATGCATTCTTTTGATAAGTTACCAAATAGATTATGGTAGGGTTTATATACATAAGCATTAACATATTCAAGACCATTATATTTCTCCTCCTCTTCATATGGTCTCATTGGTAAGAGGCCTGCAAAGAAATTAGTTCGACGTTCTCGAATTTTACTACTTTGATTATGGTTGTACTAATATAAAATTGGAATTCGTTATCATATATGTCTTCCCAATTTCTCAGTGTCGAAATATAGTTTTAACTTTTAAAGCTGACTAATGCATATTTAATTAAATCCTTGGTATTGAACCCACGGAGGAGGCAGTGAAACAATTGCATCGATTTACCTTTAGAGGTTTGAGGTTTTCCATTGATTCTCAATTTTTTTCATATTTAAAAAATTGTAACTCCTGTGAAAAGACATTGTCAATTGTTTTTTGTTATTTTGATCTAAGAAGGGTAGGGAGAATATCAGGTGCAACTGTAGGAAAATGTCAAAACTCTGGCCTAGGATTTGTTAAGGACAAGGCGAGGTAGTGCCTCTGGTGACGTTCTGGCTTAAGGTCAAAAGAAGGTTCATCAAGTACGATATCTTATCATCTAAGACTATCTTATATAATACAAATTTTGAGGGAATAATATTATTTCTCATTGATTTCTATTGTGACATTGTTCCTCAAGGTATTGTTCATAGATTCGTCATCCACCACGTAATATGTAAACTCATTATTTTAAAAATATTTCTTTTCAAGGCACATAAATATCATAATTACTTTGTTAGCACAAGAACGCTATGAAAACCACAAGTGTTCCTCTCATGACATTCCATGTCACTAGGTTTGGTATCAATGTTTGTTACATGTTTTCACCCATTTCCATCTCTTTTCTTCTAATAATTTTTTCATTCATTGCCAATTAATTGCACACATCCTCAGAATTCTCAGAAGGTAAAATCATTTGATCAGAAAATAAGGTGATGAGTAGCAGGATTCAATGCAAAAGGGTTTTCCAACTATGAAAAGCAAGAGTGTTGGGAGACCTAATTCCAAATATTACCAATAGTTACTATTTTCCTTTTCAAATCTCTGTGTATGCAGTTGTCCGATACTAGTGTTTCTGCAAAGCATATTTTTGTATTGGCGAGACCTACAAATGTGTCTTTTTATGTTTTTTGTGTTTTTTCTTCAAGGGTGGAAAAACTCCAAACACCTAGCAAAACAAATTGGTTGGTTTGAAAAACCAACAAAATGTCGTTTTAAAGGTGGGAGATGGCTAATCTTGACAATCATTCTTCATTTCAATGAAGTGGGTAGTTGAAACATCTTTAAGATGATATCTTCTTATAGTTCGTCGCTTCAAGATTATTAATGTCGTTATTGTATGAATGTTTAACATATTTTAACATTTAACAATCGATGTCTCTAGATCCTCTTGAAAACTGGTATTTTAGAAGGCATATGGATAGTTTATAATATAGTTTATAAGTGTTTTCTTAAAAATAATCTAGATAGTATATTCAAAATGTTGTTGTTTTTGGTCTACGCTCTTAAGGAAATCTCTCATGGAATGTGTTTCACTACTCGTGGGCTTGAAAGTTCCATTAATTGAGAATGTGTTTTCATCATCAGTGGCTTTGAACAGGTCATTAATCTTTAGAAAATGCACAAAATTAATTGGGCATTTGAGAAAATATAAGGGGGAAATGTTTATTGTTTTCTATAGGTTTGAAATTTTTATTTTGTCGATAATATTAATGATTTTTAGGCTATTTCTTCAGTTTTTGTGTGAAAACCTTCCATGGAGACCTTGTAAGTTTTTTTTTTTTTGTGTTTCTTTTCAACTTGCAATTCCATGGATTGTCCAAAACACTTGGTTTCTTCTCTTGTGCTCTATATTGACATGGGATCGTATGCTATCTGAAAAGATGGACAGCCCAACATGCAAGCGCCTTTTGGGAAATTTTTAAGTCCCATGTCTCACATTAAGAGGCATATAATGTTAAGCTTTGAGTTATGTATTTTATGCTTTGGATGTATTGAGGCATATAACGTTAAGCTTTGAGTTGGGTATTTTATGGTTTGGTTGTATTTTTGAGCTTTGCCATTGATGAGATCCTGATCTTTCAATGACTTCTAGTTCCTCAGAAGACATGACTTTGCCTATGTTGCAGAGGATATTGTTTAGGGTAGACCCTTTTCCTATAATATTTCCACCAAAAGAAGATTATATGGACTATTTTAATTTGAAACCATTCCCTATACAAGAACTACTTATGGACCATATCTCTTAATTTCTTATATGCGAAGCTTTGAACTTTACCAAATGTTGTGTTGAAAGTGCTTGAACCTAATAATATTTCATAATATATAATATATATATATTATATAAATATATAATATATATATATATAATATATAATAGTATATGGTTTTTTTAGGCAAGAGCATGCCACACTTTGCATATTTGAAACCTATTCAAGCTTTGGTGGATGAAGGTTGTTAGATCCAGGTCCAAGGAATGGAGTTATGGCTCTAGTAGTTACATGAAGACATGAGCTTTCTTTCATAAAGATATTTGAAGTTTGTACCACATTCATGGATTTCAAGCATATGTAAAATGTGAAAAGAGATGTATACTTGTCAACATTTTTTAGATATTGTAGCTGGAAATGAAAATTAAATTTATTTGATGACATTTTACTTCCATATTCCCCACTTCTCCTATCAGAGTTATATTATTTTTTAATGTAATATCTTGATAAAGAGATTTAACATTCTATTTATACACATCTTAATTAATTTGATATCTTTATTTTATGTTTAATGCTAAACCTGATTAGATACATTATATTGTTTTCTCGTAATTAGACATGTTAATGACTAACAAAGCAATTGTAAGTGAGATAACATGTTTGCATTGAATTCTAATATGCAAATATTCTTTTTCTATAGTATATTACTAACATTGCCATTTAAAATTAAATGGTAGGTAAACATCCATAAGCATCAAAACACTTACCTCATCATACATCTTAGATTTTCAAAATAATAGTAATAATAATAATTAATCAAGTTAGATCTAAGACTTTTGGTAATAATAATTAATTTCAATTATTCTTATTCTTATTTATTATATAAGCTAAACACACACACACACACATATATGAAAAACATGCTCCAAAGATCATAACTCATTTTATAATAAAAAAAGTTGTATACATATTTTATTTTAATTTACTTTTATAACATTTCTCTAATTAAAATGAAGAGAAAAAAATGACATAAGTAATCTCAATCCTCTATGTATTAAAAATATAGCTTAAATATTTCATAGAGTTTAAATCCTTACTATTCATTTACAATTATTGATAATTAAATTAAAATTCTAAAAGCCTTATTTAAATAGACACTTACCTATATAATAATAAAAAATATATTATGAATTTAACATTTTATTTATACTATCTATTAAATTATATTTAAATATTATATATATCATCCAATTATTTTTAAAATTTAAAAATTTCCCCTTAAACATAAAATGCAAGATATGAATAGATAGATTTAATCCTTCCTTCAAATTAAATGTGTTGATGACTTTCATTAAGTAGGGTATTTTTTTTTTACTATTTAATTTAAAATAGAAATATTTTTCTCAACAATTATCACTATAATTTATATTTTTTAAATGAAACTATATATACTATGTGACTCATATATATTACATAATACTTCATAACATGATAATTACTAATAAAATGACCCTTTTTAAAATAAAATAAAAATTCTTATCAACAACATAAAAAAAAACTAAAAATAATATTTTAGTTTATTCATAAAATCTTAAAGAACTTTCTAATAAAGAAAACTACTATCCATTTAAAAAATTCAAAATTTCAATAAGCAAATGCATATCAATTTAAAAATTGTAAATTCAAAATTCCAATAGAGAAAGGTTTATCAACTTTTTTTTGTTAAATGTATTTTTTAACTAAGAGGGTTTAAGATAGGTGAATTGACTTTTAGCGAATTATTTGAATAAAGTTATTAATTTGTTATTTTTTAGAAATATAATAAAATCACAGAAGATATAGTATGTATACTTTCATAGATTTAATAGTCAAATTGCTAATCTAACACAAACAAAAAAATCTCATACACCAATTTAATGTCTAAAATTTCATACACTAATTTAATGTCTAACTTATCCATAACTTTATAATTAAATAATAAAAAATAAAAATAAAATATTTATCTATATTTATATTTCAAATTACTCTTTAAACAATGCATAGAGACTAAATCTATAAAAACCAAGATTTTTGTTATATCACGTAGATGAAGTACATATTCCAGTCTTTGGTTTTATCTGCAGCCTATGCTGGGTATAATTGTATGGGTAGGTAAATCCGTTCATTAGTTACCTGCTAAAAGTCTGAGGAACAAAGGTGGAAATACGCAACGATACTCAAGCCCGTTCTTTGTTCAAAGAGAAGTTAAAACCATTGTCGGTACAAAGCATGACCGCAAATTTTTTATTATTATACTCGATATGGGTGAGATTATCATATCAATATGGGTGGCAGGTGGGATGGATTATTGCAAATAAGGTTGGAATGGCTGATAAATTTGTTTGTAATTTTTTTATTTTAAAAATATATAAATTTCGCTTTCAAAAATTTGAAAGCATAATACCTTTTTGGATTTAGCTTTCAAATCGATTCACACACTCAAAATCCAAAATGTCTGTACTTCATAAAACTAAGATCAACAAACTAAAACTGCAAACTTAGCTGGCAGATCACAATAGGATTTTCTAATATTCGTGCCCTTCATACATTCACGATGGATGGATAGGGTGATTTGAGCATGGAAAATCAAATCATCAAACTTTCACCAGATAGTGACAGTGACAATGACGATGATGCCTTGCCAATAATCTCGTCAACAAATTCCTGAATATTCTTATCAGAAGACCCGCCTTCTATCATTGCCTCCCTCGATAATGTCTTCCACCGCAGAGCGTTCTTCCTGAGCTCAGCACCCAATTGGTCATCCATAATCATCCTTACATATTTCTCCACTTCCTCCTTCCCTACAATTCTGTCTGCCGAGGGTTTATTCAATCTCAACCCCGTCTTCCATTTCTCTGCAACGTATGCAGCATTGGTCGTCTGGTCGGTCCATTGAGGAACCGCTAGCACCGGAACCCCCAGGGCGAGGCTTTCCAGCGTAGAGTTCCATCCACAGTGCGTCATAAATGCACCCACCGACACATGAGAAAGCACTTGTAGCTGAGAACACCAGGGAATGACCAGCCCCTGTGAGGATGTTTCGTTTAAGAAACCTTCCGGCAAGATTTCTTCACTGTTACTCCCACCCTCGGAAGCAGGGGGGCGGAGAACCCATAGGAAGGAATATCCACTGGCCTTCAGCCCCAGAGCTATTTCATGAATTTGTTCTTTTGCAAGAACCCCGAAGCTTCCAAAGGAAACGTAGAGAACGCTGGCGGTTTCCTTCGTATTCAGCCAATCCATGCACTCTGCGGTTTTCCAGAGATGTGCACCCGAGTCTGTCTCTCCGGGATTCCGCCCGTCCAAGAAAGCCGAAGGCAAGAGGGGGCCGACTGTGCGAATCGGAGCTATGGATTTCATTGAATTGATTTCTTCCCATTCGAGCTCGTGGAAAGAATTTCCCAGAATCCACGTCGCCTCTGAAAATGGCTTGAACTGTTCCATAAAGAATTGCAGCAGAAAAGCGTAAGCGTTGGAAGGATGCAGAAAGGTCGGCAAATCTGATATGTTGAGCAGCGGGAATCCTGGAATTTCTATGACCTCCGTGCTTTCCTCTTTTCTCTTTCGCCCGGTGTGGACTGTAAACAAGAAAATGAAATAAACTTACATTTAAATCTTAAACAGCTGTGGTAATAGAGTGTCTAATAATTCAAATTTTATCGTTAGTCTGTAAAAATATAAATCTCAAATAAGTGTCACAATAGCATTTTCAGGAATTTAAATCATACGGTTGGAAGTTAGCAGTTAGCATCTCCATAAAATGCAAACACAAGTAACTTCATAAACTTAATCTTAATCTTTCATTACACATGATCAGCACAAATATTTTTTTAATAAATAAATAATTAAAAGGGAGAAAAAAGGAAAAATGAGAAAGAGAAAGAGAAAGCGAAAGCATACCCCATCCATTTCTGTTGTAATGGTAATAGATGGAGTAAACTGCAGAGGATTGTGTCCAGAAAAACGCAAGAGGAATCTTAAACATTTTAGCAACTTCCGGAACCCAGGGAAGGATGGAGTCGTAAACAATGCAAGCTATAATGTTGCCCTGACCGTTTAGCCTCTCGATAAGATTTGATAAGCTGAGGGCTCCCATCTTACATAACATGCCCATAGCCAAGTCCAAGTGCTTGGAACGGTCGAAATCCAGAGGAAGTCCGTCTGAGATTGTTTCGATCTGAACCTCGAGAGAGGGATCGACTGACGTCCCGGGCAATGCATCTTTTGCCTTGAGCATGTCCTCACGGTTAGCTTCGGTCAGGACAAAGGTGACCGTTAGCTTTTTTGAGAGAAGCCGCTTGGCGAACTGCAGCATTGGATTGAGATGGCCTGGAGCTGGATAGGGAACCACCAGAACATGAGGCCTGCTGTACTCGAGGTCGCCTAAAGATCCCATCCTCCTAGTCTCCAACGAGACCAGTGATGACGAAATATCAGTGCACTAAGTGTCGGAAGACACAAAATTCCTCCTGTCGCAGAGACTGTGGACTCCTTTCACTAAGATTGTTCGTTGGTCTGGGTTTTCATGTGGAACTTATTTATTGACAGCGCCGTGCTCTTGACCCATGTACTAAGACTGCCTGCTCTCATTAATGTGGACCACTTTTTCTATTAGATCCATGCTTTCTATGATGGTGGACCTTATTTATTGACAGTCTTGACTCCATGTACTAAGATTACCTGCTATCATTGATGTGGACTACTTTTTCTAATAGATCCATACTTTCTATGATGGGTTGGTAAGAAAGCTGAGCAGCTGAACTGAACGGGATGGAGTTGCCTTTTTCCCTGAAAGTTGGTGTCAATGTGGGTTAGCAGTGTATTTTTTTATTATTTATTTTTAAAGTTAATTATTGATTCACGTCTTTGCATAAAGAAATTATTTTAACGTTTACCAGGCTAAAAATAGCCTATGGGACAGATTGCTTCTTCATCTGCTTGTTGTATTCAGTGTTTTTTCTGCGAAACTTCAAAATAAATGCTCCCAAATAAATGCTCCCAGCGTCTCGACAAACCCCTCACTAAATAGATTATCCCAAGAGCTAACTGCAAGCATATTTGTGTAACTTTCCCTGTTGTCTTTAAAGGCCTCACATTCTAAAATGAAATGTTTTTATGTTTCCACTTTTCCCTAAGAACAAAAAATGCCTAACTTTTCCTCCCACACTTCCTTTGGCCTTTTTGAGCGCCTTGTTTCACAACGGAGTTGATAAGAATTAGTCCTTAACTAAGCAATAAGAATTTTGGCTCTCAAAGAGATATTGGCAAATTAGTCCTTAACTAAGCAATAAGAATGTTGGCTCTCAAAGAGATATTGGCCTATATGTATGTTTTTGGTTGATGATTATGAGTGAGATTAAACACTTTAATATAGTAATTTTTCTTTCTTCCTAGCTCCTTATCCCAAGTACATTTGTGAAACTTTTCCATAACAAAAACTTTTATCTCTTTGTTGTTTATGGGACACACGTTCAAGAAAATACCCCATTTACTAAACCATTTGTTATTTTGCTACATCCAAGTTTTTTTGTTGTTACACACTCTATCATTAAATACAACCTTAGGCCATCTACCCTCTTCCATTTGCTCAATTTTTTTTAAATACCTTATGACTCACACCATAGCAATTGCTTTAATAGGAGCAGTCCCTATTTCACTTAACAAGATATCATAGGGCACTGCACTTTTAGTCTTAAATTTGTTTGTAATCACACACTTCTGAATTTTCTCAATTTGTCTCCACTGCATGTCGGAGGTACTGCTAGCCCACAGTTCACAACCATAGAGAATCACCAGAATCACTAGAAGTCCAAAAAGAGTTTGAGTGGTTTTCCAGTCCCATAACTCTGCTTCTCTACACCTATTTTGAAAAGCATAAAATGCTTTCCAACCCCCCCAAGTTCTTTTCTTTCTACAACCATTCCAACGTAGATTTTCGTTGAAGTCAATTCCGAGGTATTTGTAATCTGCAACTTCTTCCAGAATGTTGTCTTCAAAATAGAACTTATGTTGGTTATGTTTCCTTTTCTTAGAGAAGACCACTACTTTTGTTTTGCTGATATTGACTTGCATCCCTACACTTTCACAAAAATGCTCAAGGGATAGTAAGTGCTCTTGCAAACCAAGAGCCGATTTAGCAATCAAAATAAGGTCATCTGCATACAAATGAAGTCTTACAACAAATTTGCACAAATAGATACCATCACCCCCTTGCAAATTTAACCATTCCTCAAGTTTGTCGATATATAAACCAAAAAGGGTAGGAGACAGTGGACAACCTTGCTTGACCCCGATATCGCTTCTAAAACTTTTCGAAATGCCTGCTGAAGTTCTAAATTTGACTTTCACCTCCTCATACAGCCTATGCACAGCTACTCTCAAATGTTTAGGAACCCCAAGTTCCTCCATTCTGTGCCAAAGTTTATCCCTAGGAACCGAGTTAGGCGCTTTTCTGAAATCAACAAAGCAACAATAGGCTTCTTCTTTTTTCTCCCAAACTTTTTCAATGATGTGCCTTAAAGTTATGCAATGATCAACTTTGGAATGTTTAGGTCTAAAACCTGCTTGCCCTTTAGCATGCTTATCTCTTTCTTCTACCCACTTGCTAATTTTGTTTTCCTGCATGCTTCCAAATAGCTTTGCAAACAAATGGTTTATTATGATGGTCCTATAATTGGAGAGATTATTGACATCACCGTTCTTGAAAAGATGTATTGCCTGACCAGTTGTCCAATCTGTGGGGAGCCCTTGTTGTATGATGTTGTTGAAGATTTTTGTAATGTTAGGTGCTAGAATCTTTGAGCCCCACTTTAGATACTCTGTTGGAGTTTAGTTATGTCTTTTGCTTTTCCAACACCCAACTTCTTGATACCCATCTCTACCTCTTGTACCATGAAGAGTTCTGTATCAGTGTTGACCAAGGGGGAGGGTCAACCTTGGGAACCTGCTCATAGAGTTGTCTTACATAGTCAAACCATTTAGAAGCTGTAATATTATTTCCAATTTGTATATTTTCCAGTTGGAGCTCCTTCCAAAATAATTTGGGATTATTTTTCCCAACGAAGATTAGTTCTTCCCTCGAAACCATGAAATCGGTCTTTTTCTTGCTTAATAACTACTTGTAAGATTTGAGCTTTATGTTATCCTTGTTTGACTCTTTCCACATTCTCATTGACTTTTTGCATCCCTCGTCAAACCAAGCATTAACTGGAAAGCAATTTGTTTTAGAGTTCTTAATGTTTGTTCTTTCGCACTTTGCAAGTGCGCATTGAATTAATTGTGTTAATTCATGACTATGAAGGCTGTGAATTGTAGTTTTCTCCTTCTTGAAGAGCCTCTCTAGCTTCATTTTGAAGGTATTACAAATTTCTGGGGTCAAAAGAATTATGCCATGTGGGAGATTTTGTTGGACATGCTAAATTTTTGACTCTAATTGTTTTTTCCCAAACCAAGAGAAACATAAATAAATTGGCTTGTGATTTTATTTCAAATCCCACAGCTGATCTCCAACCAAAAATTCTTCCATTTTTTCACACAAAACATGCGAGCAACTTACATAATCTACTACACTCGCTCCATTGTAAGTATTGCAAGTGAAATTATTGGACTTTGCCCATCTAGTCAAGCCATTACAAATGACTAAATCAAATGCCCCACATAGAGTAAGCAATTGTTCACTAAAGAGATTGCAACCCTTGTCCTCTGAAATTCTTTCCCACTGATGATTTCTTTCCTCTGTAAGCCAAATAGGGTCACAATCATTTTTACAACAAAGAATGCTAGCTTGCTCACTTGCAGTCCTAACATTTAAATCACCCACTATGAGGACTTCACCTCGCTGCGAATATGTTGCAATATCCGCTTTTAAAGCTGCAAATGGATTTTTGTTGTCAAGCCCTCTACCTTTGTAGATTTTTGAAACTTGCGGCGCAAAATAACATGTTGCAATTCTGATGTGGTTTCCATTTTCTGATATTTTAAACCAAATGAATTGCTTATTTGAGTTTTCCTTTTCTAACTGAATAAGATGACCTTCTTTCTCCCTTACTAAAACCATGATACCCCCGTGCCCTTTGCCATTCCATGCTGTCTTGTTTCACACTGCCATCTTCCAGTGTCCTTCAAACAAAGGTGTCTTGCACCCTTCATGCTCATGTGTTTCTATGAGGCAAATTATGTCTCTATTTTCCGCAATAGGCCCTAACCCAAGACCTCGTCTTCATGGGTAACCTCTGCAGTTCCAACAAACTAATCTTAAGGAAACATGGGTATGACTTGATTGCTATTTATTTTGACATGCAAGACTCACATTTGAGTCTTTGTCCTTGTTTTCCCATACCGACCTTGCTTTCTGATTTCCTGTTGAAGAGTTTGTTGCCTCTTCTTTATTACCATCTTGTTGCTCTGTTCTGGAAGGAGGTCCAAATCCTGCGATCACAGCTTTTCCTTTATAAATCCATGCTCTCTTTCCTTCATCTCTTGCTACTCTAACCTTTAAAATTTTCTCCCTTTTTTCCTCATGTTGTTTTACAGTTAAATCTTCTTTTAGGAAAAAACGAGAACCCCTCAAGAGATGTTTCTTGCTTAGAATGATATATTTAGTACGCAAGCTAGGCATAATGACTTTTATGGGCCTAGCTCTCTCCCCATTAAACTTACTCACCTTCCATGCTTGGCATATTTGTCCTTGCCATAGCAACTTGTCTTTCAAGAAGTCTCTTGCAAGGTCAAGAGTACATTCATTTTTCCCATAGTATTTCACCACTTTAATAATTATGTTTGCTACCCTATTTTGTCTTTCCTTGCCTTCACTATCTTGCATGTTGTCAACTTGAATATTTGTTTATCCTTTCTTATTAGCAGAATTGCTAATAACTTGAGTCCAAGTTTTGGAAACTTTGGTGGAATCTCCTTTCATTTCTTTTCTTGTGTTCTCTTCATGGTTGTTTATTTGAGCAATCATTTTCCTTTTACCCTGGGATGATTTCACATTTACCACCTCTCTACTTTCCACTGCAGATTTCTTTATGTTTTGCACATCCGCCTTCATGCGTTGTCATTTCGTCTTCCCTGTCAGGAGAGCTCCCTGTAGCAATGCCACTTGTTTTTTTAAAATTTCCTTTTATCCTGGGATGATTTCACATTCACCACCTCTGTACTTTCCACTACAGATTTCTTTATGTTTTGCACATCCGCCTTCATGCGTTGTCATTCCGTCTTCCTTGTCAGGGGAGCTCCCTGTAGCAATGCCACTTTTTTTTTTTAAATTTTATTGCTTTCTGCTAATGCCTTGTTCTTAGCCGTTATTATATAAATTTTATGATTTATTTCCTGCTCTTTAGCTTCTAAAACCTCCGACCTTTATTTTGCATTTAACAATTCTTTCACATAAAGATTAGATGACTAGGTGAGAGGTGTGGATGTGGGACTATATAAGATGAAATCATCAATGATTTTTCCTTTGGACTTCTTGTTGCCACGTGCTTGTGGAGAAGACTTGTTTGAGTGCTTTTTGTGAAGGGCTCGATTACTTTTCTTTTTAGACCATTTCTTCCTTGTTTTCTCCCATTTTAGACAGGGTATTTTTCGTTTTAAAATGTCCCGATATTGTTTGACATTGACCAAAACCCACTTCACAGCTTTCGGAGACGAGGCAATTTTCACTTGTCCTAAATCATTTGTCTCCACGTGTTCTGAAAGTTCTAGTTCCTTTGTCATGTTTGAATGCATTTGCTACTGCTTGCTCACTGCTCGATACTTCTGCTGCATAAAAACCCCCTGCTCTCACACTGCTCACTGTTCACTGCTCGCTGTTCTCACCGCTGCCCACACTGCTCACACTGCGCTGCTCATACTGCTGACCACACTGACCACGCTGCTCTACTCATAAATGCCCTGAAAATTTCAACTGCATTTTTCCTGCCTCTGTGTCAGCTTCTCCCTTTGAGTGCTCACACAATGAACACTTAATTACAACATTTAATACTCAGTAAACTGGGTATACATCATCAAAATCAAAATCTAATGTTACTTAGAGCGTAAATTCTCATATGATAATATGGAAACAAATACAAGTACGTGTCCGTGTAAATTGATCTAATGGTTTTAATTTTGCTCCGAAAACAATGGAATTTTCAATAAAAATATGATAAAATTTGATAGAAATTTTGGGAAAGCCAAGGGTCAAATTCCAAATTTTGAGTTCTGCCAAAATTATTGAAGTTATTAATAGTATTGAGTTCATTTCTACTATAAAAAAAAATTTAAGCATTCTTATTAAAAATTAGTTGGAAAAAAGAGAAAAACCAGATTCCAGGGATTTTTCGTTCTCCCAAAGAAATTGCCGCTCATTGGACACCGCCGATATAAATTCATAACTAAAAAATAAAAGTATACGGTAGTGGCCGCTTTACCAACTACTCAGCCCACAACCGTACCGCAAGCAGCACTAAGGAGCGGACCCTCTTCCCGCCATCAGCCCTTGTAATGGGTGATTATGACAGTTTTGGAGGATGCCAAAACGTGGCTGAACTCGCGGACATTGAAGTTTGAGAGACAGTTGATATTGAAGAAATTCAAGCATCAATCATTCAGTAACTTCCAGAGCCAGTTGATGATATTGAAGAAATCCAAGCATCAATCATTCAGTTTGTTTAAATGTTTGAAGTGGTGTTTTTTTGTGATCATTCAGTTTGTTTAAATATTTGAAGGGGTGTTTTTATGGTTTCGCAAAAAAAATGAGTAATGTGGTATGATGAATGTGTAAAAACCATCTTTCATAATTTTAAAATCTCGAAATATGTAAAGTTGTGTTTTTAACATTTAGCTTTGACAAAAGATAGGTCAGTAATATGGTATGATGAAAAAGTTTGAAAATACATAGGATTAATGTGTTTCTTTCCTGATTCGAGAATGATGAATGCATTATTACTTCTAGAAAATTTGAGAATAATGAGTGCACGCTTCTAGAGAATGTGAGAATAATATGTAGGCAATAGGTGCTCTTGATGATAACACTCATGCTATTGAGATGAAATATTCATGCTTTGAAAATGGAATAAATGGTTTTAAAATTTTAAGGTAATTGAAAAGTGAAGTCACAAGGCATATGATTGAAAAGACGGTTGTGATTGAAAAATGGGTATGTTTAACCATTAAAGTGTTATGAATTATGAATTTTTTTTTTTTTTAATTATTATATATATATATTAAAAAATGGAAGTATATATGGGGTAGATTATAAGTGTGAAGTTTAAGAGAAACAAGTTACACAATAAATTTTATAAAAGTGTTTTGTTTTTGTTATTTATTTATTTATTTCCGTGCATTCATATATCTAAATCAATTTCATTCTTTCTATATATGTACACTTTGCACATATGATTTTTTTATTATTAAGTTGATTTTATTAGATATATATTTATACAATCCATGCACATTTAACTCTATATATGCCTCCCTTGGTATCTATTATAGTAACCTTTTTCCAGAAGTCTTCAAAGCTTTGCAATTAAGGGTGTTAATATCATGAAACCAAATAATAGAATTTCTTTATATTCCTACAGTTTTCTTGCTATTGATGATGATCCATCCATCCAAACTCAGTTCTTTTCATTATAAATTTTGATGGTTGGTTGTTGCATAATTTTATTTCATTTGATTCCATGTATTGTTGATGTAACTTCTCCAAATTATAATATTTGTTGATTTCTAATAACTTCTTATTGAATAACATCTTGGCGATGTCTTGTTATATGATTATTGTTGATTATTCTACCTTATTCCTTGATAATGTTGATTTCGATCTTCTTGTCTTTCTTGAAATATTTTCTAGTAATGGGGGCATCGATATGATTTCATATTTGATGGTTTTCCTTCACTCTGCACACTCATTTCATATTTCTTATTTTCCAAGAAAATGACCTCATCTATCCTTTGTGTCTAGCCTTCGCTTACTCTAGCCTTGGAGATAATACCATCATATTTGGCATGCACATCCTTTAGATGGAATTCAACTTCCTCAAATATCTTATGGTGACCTTAAATCTCATCTTCCTTCTCCTCTTGTGTAATGCTTCACTTAAATCTTATCCTCCAAAGTTTATTAATGTTTACATTACCTAAAAATATTGAGAAATATTGGTGAATACCTTCATTTTGGAAATATAAATTTATTTACTAATATAAAATTCATTATTTCTATTTTTTCCCAACTTGCCTTTTCAAATTGAATCTTAGGTAGGATATGGTCTCTTTCCTTTATTTCAAATTCTATATATATATATATATAATATATTCATCTCATATTCCCTAATGTACTCTCACATTTACTTGGGAGAAGACACGGTCCTCATCTTACATTCTCAAACGTTCTCTCACATTTACTTGGGAAAGACATGGTCCTCTCCCATTAATTACCCAATTTTATATTCATATCACATTTCCAAATGTACTCTTAAATTTACTTGGGAGAAGAAAAGTGAACTGTAAAGATGAAGGAAAAATTAATGACATTAATGAGAGGTGGTTGAGGTGGAGAAAAGAGGAAGGACATAAAAGGGGAAGGAGGAAGGGAGGAGGAAGGATGTTGGGTTTTGCTTGGGTCTTTGGGGGTTGGCTGTGATTTTAAGATTGCTGTGATTTTGGAGACCTAAGGAACCTGTAGAGGTTTCTTGGGTTTGTTGAGAGGAGGGAAATATTGTTTATCTTGGTCTTGGACACACACACTACATCTGGTTGGACTTGGGCTCGGAGGGCTACAGAACCTGTGGAGGTTTTCTAGGCTAGGGATTTATTTCCTAGTTGGCTAGAAGGTAAATTCAGTTGGGTTAGTTGAGTGGAGTGTTTCAGTAGGAGCAACAGCTCAAGGGCATCTTCACCTGCCACCGGTACATGTATTTCTCTATGCATAGATTGCTCATGTAAATTATTGAAATGAATTGTTCACTATAAGTAGTAGGGATTAGAATGTAAATGGTAAATTATCATTGTTTAATTGTCTTGTAAGAAAGTAAATTATTGCCTTTTATTGCATTTAATTTCCAGAGAAAACAGATCTGTTAGAAGACCCTAGGATAGGGCCTTACATCTTGAAACAACAATGTGACCCCATTTATCAAATTTTGATGTTCACATGTAGTTCTAGAATGCATTTTTTATTTGACCTCAACGACATATAGGGATTCTTAAATCTCCTTGCAAATTTTCTTTCCAAGTATTTTAGTAATCTCTTCATCTAAGATCCTTGTTTCTTCTTGACTTTAACAATGCTTATTTTATTCCTTCAATCTCTTGTCGTCATCCAATAGTTTTCTATTATGGTTGGGTAATATACATATTTATTCTTCTTTTTCTTCTTTTTCAACTGTTCCCTTGAATTGTTCGTTTTCCAATTCTTTTTGCATTATTCTTGCTACTGTCTCCCTATTTTAATTGTTCAGATCTCCTATGAACGCTTTATTAAGGTTTTGTATCTCAAATAACTGATCACCCTTCATCTTTATCTCTTCTTTAGATTGCCTTAATTCACATTGAATTTTATACAATGCCTTTATTTTTTGTATCCTTGACTGAATAATTTGGGAAGTTTTCTTCAAATACTTCCCATATGGCAATTTTCCTTATATCTCTATCAATATTTATCAACCACTTTATGGCTTCACCATTAAAATAAAGACTTGTTCTAAAATGAGTCTTGCAATTTTCCTTTATCATCCTCAACCATTCCCTAGGATTGATTTTATCTTTATCTTCATCAACTGAGAATATAGGCATTTCTATTGATTCTAAAATGCTATTATGGAGTTTATCCTTTTAGTTGACCTTTATTCTAGTGTATTTATGCAATTTCAGCCCTTCGAAGTCTGAAATTTCATGTTATAGAATGTTGGTACGTATTCTCTCCAATTCCATAAATCTGATGAGAATTCAATGTGCCAAGTGAAAGTTATGGTGACATTCCAAAAAATTCTTAATTTTTGCCTTTTCCTAAGAATGAACTTGTGTAATATGCCATGTGTCAATTTTTCAAATTAGATTCTAAATGTTTTCCTAAGATACTTTAGTATGTCTCCTCAAATCCATGAAAATTTCATAGTTTAAAAATTCTTTGTAATAAAGTTACAAGAAACCTACCAATATGGCTCATTTAAAATCTATTTTAGGACCAGTCACAAATTTTAACTTCCATAGGGCCTATCTATGAAATTATGGTGAATCAGGATCTTAAATTTTGATCACCATACTTTGTAACACTAACACTTGTACGTAGTATCCTCAAAATTTCACACTCCAAAGCTTCCCAAAAATAGAATTATAATAAAAATTTCAATATGACTCATTTGAAACTAATTTTAGGAATAACCACAAATATTAACTTACATAGAATATACAGATGAAAGTACAATGAATCAAAAATTGAAATTTTGACCACTGATATCTCAATATCACTTCACAGACTTGAAATTTCAGAGTTTGAATCTTTATGTAGAAAAAGTTATAATGAAAATTCCAAGATGACTCATTTGAAACTGATTTCGGGACAAGTCAAAAATCTTAACTTCCACATCTTATATTTCAAGAATTATAGCAAACCAAAATATACAATTTTTACCAACCATACTTGGGTATCTCTTCACAATCTTGTAAAAATTTTGTAGTCTAAAGCTTCCCTAAAAATAACATTATAGTGAAGATTCGAAGATGTCTTTTTTGGAGCAACAAAACTCTGAGATCATAGCTCTCATACCAATTGTTATGATCCAAATACAAACCAAAAGTACACACATGTACACCAATGTGAGTGAGGAGGATAACTCTAAGATGGATAAGAGAGATAAGTTACATAATAAATCATTAAAAAATATGAGAAACTCCTTCAAATTCCCCTAATACATCCATATATCTAAATCACCTACTCTCTGTAATGATTACATGTTCTGTATATATACATATTCACACATTTGCACATCTAGCCCCTTTATTATTAAGTCAATCATATTGCTTATACATTTAACCTCATATATGCCCCCCTTGGGATCATATCATATACATTTAATCTCATACATGCAATCCCATGGGGTCATACCAAAATTGGAATGGGATTTGTTAAGGATATGTTATAGTTAAATGAAAATAACGATCAATTTTTTTTAAAGATAGTTTTTTTCTTTTCTTGAAATAATCAGTTGAAATTGTATTTTTCAAATGTACAAATATGGTTTCACATATTCAATCTAATTTCACTTATGTATGTTTTTTTCTCTTGTTTTTTTAATGTCGTGCTACCCTCTCGAGAGCATTTCATAGTGACTAAGCATACTTTAGGATTCAGATGGTTAGGACTTGCATTGTTGTAATCAAAGTATTCCTTAAAAAATGGTTTGGTCTCATTAAAGTTTCTGTAAAGATCTTTACAAAAATGAAACCAGAAAAACATTCTATTTTGGTTCTCATCTTACTTAGGAGTGGCTCAACAAGGTTCAATTACAAATTTTCAACTATTCTTGAACTACTTGGAGCATTGAGATTGTGTATAACTACTTATTTTTCTTATTCATGATTTTTGATGTAATGTTCCTTTACTCTAAACTTCAGTAAGCTATACTTGCTAATGGGCTTAAAATATGCTTTTGAATTTCAATGAGCATCACAATTGCAATTCTTTGAATGGAATTTTGTCATTCTTAACTTAAGGATTATATTATAACAGCAATTAAATACCTTCACTATTTAATGCATTGACATCTTGTAGGTGTTCTCATATTATTGGTTCATGATTATGTTAGATAGGACCTTATGCTTCCTCCAAGTCAATGTTAATAATTTATATGAAAAACAACTTAGGAATGAAAAATGATTTGCATAGATGAGAGTCAAGGTTTCAAAAACTATTTATCATCCTCTACAATTCATATTTTTGAACTACATATTATGGTAGTTTTAAATTGTGGAGGCCTACGTCCTTGATTAAACCCTACACACTCATCCTTTGCAATCGATGAGGACTATTGAACATAAATCTATTACCATTGTCAGATCCATATTTGACACTAAGGAGTACCTTATGATGGAATCTAATCTACAAATTTTCTTTTGCAAGGCTCAAATTTGTTGTTTGTGGCACTCTACACCTTTCTATGCCTGATTTTTCTAAAATCCCACAACGAGATGTGGCCACTTGATTGATTTAACATAGTGAATTCTGACTATTTATAGTAGTTTATATTCTTTTAGTTCTCGAAAAGGCTCTATGTCATGGTGCAATGTGAGATCCTAATTTGATTTAGCTGATCAAATCTACAAAATTCATGATGATTGAAATTTATGCACTTCTCGATGAGCTTTATCCCCATGGTAGTATATGGACCATTGATCACATATGATAAGGTGGATCTAGGTATTTCATGGCACACTCATTCTTTATGTTTCCCAAATGACACATCTCACATAATATAATATGTTCCATTGATCTAAATTAATCGGTTAGAGATCAGATGAATCATTTGTAGTATTTGGAGCTTTCTTCATTTATCTATAGGCATCATTTCCCACAATACACTGTGGAACCTTGATCTTGTTTTGGTGGAATGGATCTTGGGTATTTACAATGCTATGAATCCATTTATTTATCACTGAGACTCTCTCTTAGGGATATGAAACCATTTTTTGATCTACCCTCAATAAGGTGTATTGTGGTCATTTGCAGAGACAATATCAGTGAACCATGGAAACCACCTTATGGTTATAATTAGTTAATGGAGGAAAGAATTGTGGTTTTAGAAACTGTCTTTTAACCTCTACAATACATGTTTTCACAACATGTGTAATGGTGGTTTTAAATTGTGAAGGCCTAATCATCTTCTACAACCAACAAGGACCATCAATCATCAATCTATTGCCACTATTGGATTTATTTAGATAATACCCCAATGTTTGAATTCATATTGACATTTGATTTGGCCCTTCATCAATATCATTCATTTGGTAAGATTAAAAAACCTTAATTTTAATTACAAGGATATAAGAAATGAGATCCAAGATTCATACTTTCATGACCAATCAATATTTTCTTTAGATGTCATTTGGTTTCCATCCAACAAAGTTTGAAAGGTTTTGAGAGACCATTATTCTTGGGTTTCTTTTTAAAAGTCGTGATCTAATGGCCCTACATTTTAGTCATAGAAACATCATCAAACATAATCATTTTTAGAAAATGCAAGCATGACTTTCCCATTACTCTTTCATTTAAATGTTATTGATGTTAGCGACTTGAGCAATTTCTTAGTTTTTAGGATGTGTGTATGGTAGGAAGAGGACAATAAGACCCTAATTATTTCACATTCCTCATGCAAAATGAAAAAAAAAAATGTGGAAAAGGACTCGAAAACTAGACTCTAAACTCCAAATTAGATGCAAACTGCAAGAATGCATGGGAAATGACAAGCAAAATTTGAAACGAAATACAAGGGTTGAATTCAAATGTTCTTTTCTATGAAAACTAGAAGTGGATCAAAACTTAAAGTGATGGGTAATGTGGGGTTTCCGAGTTTTCTAAATTTGGGGAAATTGTTGAGGGTTCAACAATTAGTGACACACTAAACAAACACATGAGTCTATGCAACTTGGCTTTTAAATTATAAGGCTAAACTCAAAAGAAGCAATGACCCTTTTCATTCAAAGGAAAAATATATATTAATAGTGTGTCATAGCAAGAAAACAAATTGGATATGAACTCTATAGCTACAAGTTTCCAACTTGAATAACTCATTAGTTGAAACGAAAGGGCCAAGAAAATGATTAATTCCTTATAGCTTCATTCAATACCTTAAATGACAACCACAATCACAAATTTGTTATAGATTAAAGATTTCAAAGATTTCTCTAGGTCATATTATCATGTTTCCATGGTGATGCTTCATTGCTTTTGATCATCTACAACCCTACTAAAACCAACATGACATTACAGGCCTTGCTCCTTTGATATTGATCATCCATAGCTCTAGCGGTGATATTTATGTTTCCCATTATATTTTGAATTTGTTTGCCATTCCTTTACATTTTTCTTTTTTGGTAATCAACATATGAGGAAAATTAATAGACTTTTAAAAGTGTGAGGGATGATTCCTATTCTTGAGGAATAATTAGACATGCCTAAGTGATAAAGATATCTCTTTGTATTTGAATTTGGATGTGTGATTAAACACCTTTGATAGAGTTTAGTTTTTTTATTTGAGTGGACGAAAACACTTCAAACACCTAGATGCTAATTTAACATTGAATTTCTTAAGTCACTTGGGAGCTAGTCACCAAACAAATAATGTGCTCCACACTAAACATGAATAATTTAAATACCCTCACAAAAATTCAAATTTTCAAGTCCCCTTCTAAAATAATGAGCAACCTAATAAGATTTCTTCATGATTCCAAACAAATGGATCTGAGGTCTCTAACATTGAGGATCATGAAATCATCAACTACAAAATTTAGTAAAGGAAACGAGACAAATCTAGAAGCTCTTCTAGTAAATTACAAATAAAAACCAAAATTATAGAAAATAAAAATAAAATATAAAGAATTATAATCGAAAAGAAAATATAAGCATTAAATTGAAATAAAAAAGAAAATATAAGCAGTAAATTGAAGTAAAAATTAGTGAAAGCAAAATCTATTATGCACAAGATAACTACCTTTTAGGTCAATTAATTGACATACCATTTTATAATTTAGGCCTTTGACAGAAAGGAGATCTACTTCTCCTTCCAAATTTTATGTTTTGTACATGCCAAGGTCAAGATTTTCAAGCATTTAAATTAGACCAAACCATAACTACTAAAATTTCGCACATTTCCCTTTTGGTTCATTCAATTTGTCCCATGTGGTCTTCCACATGAAAATATTTATTCCCTATAGGGTGTATATCAAATCACTTTTGGTTATCTATTGATTAACAACAAACTTTCTATTGGCTTTCACCCTCTCCTCTTAAATCTTTAGCAAGGTATTAATTCAACATTAGATGGCTAAGTAGTTTTCTCGTCGAAAGTGTTGGGATAATTATAGAGAGGGTAGGAAAATATTAGGGGAAAATGAAATATTTTCCATACACCAGGAAGTAAATAGAGGTTTTGGGAGTTACTATATCAACCCATAGGGTGTTGGATAATGCATTGTGCCAATCCCTTTAGTGATCAATGATTATTTTTGCTAGAAATTAAATAAGAGAGCAATGGAACACATAAAATATTGTAGAAACACAAACATGAAAAACATAAAACAAGAGAGACACATGTATATGTGGTTCACCCAATTTGTGCTATGTGCATGGAGAAATAGTTAGGTCTTCCTGTCATGCGGAAAGAGTTATTTTTGCAGACAAACCTAACCTCCCTAGGAGTCTAAGACTCTCTAGTGACAAACAAGACAAACAAGAGCTATCCTTCTCTAAACATACATTATTCTATGAGAAACCAAGTGTTTTTCAATCTTACCTTAGGTCCAACGCTTGTTGTAGCAGTCCAGCCTTGCTGATCCAGATGAGCTCCTCCTTCACTTTAAGACCTGCATACACTAACAAAGCAAACGATTACATAACACCTGAATATATCATAAAACAAAGCATATTCATCACATAGACCGAGTACATGAAACAATTCATTAACAACAAATCATTGAGAAGAATGGACTTATTTGTATTAAGGAAACAAAAAAGAAACCATTACAACCTGAGCCTTGGTGTTGTGCAAGTTCCTCCCAGGGTCCAGCAAGAGTTTTCCTCTACTTTGACAAGCTTCACCCACTTCCAAATGAAACAAGAAAGGATGGTAATCTCTCCTCACAAGCTTACAATGGAAGTCCTAATTCCAGCAACCCTTTGGAATGTTCAGCTTTCAACCTCCCCTCCTCTGTCCCAATGCCTGTATTTATAGTATTCTAGAGGAAGTTATTCAGTTCCAACATCAATGGGATACTCCCTCTTTTGGATGGGGTAGCTCCTCTCTTGATGGGATAAGTTCCTCTATCATAAGGGTGCATGAACCATCTGGAGGCGCTCAATACACGTCAAACACTCTTCTAGAAGGCTCTAGAAGTGACCACAAGTAACTTTTTAGAGATGAAACTCGTGCCTTTTGACCTTTACAGGGGTACGCACCCAACCTTTAGCTTACAGAGTGTACAAGTACGCAGGTACAGTGTGTTTGGAGTGCGTACACGCAGGCAAGGTAGAGAGAACCTGCGTACCCAGAGATAAACATGGTTTTAAGTGACTTTCTCTTTTTTTGAAGTTTGACATGAAGAGCAGAGGTATGAGGCTTGACAAGGAGGACATTATGACTATTGATGGAGCCATATTAACTGCAGATAGTCATGGTGACAAATTTCAGTGTAACAGATTGCCCCTAAAGTACGAAGCCTGTAATAGATAAGGGTTTTATATCATATAGGAAGGG
>APFE030254407.1:17463-33753 GCA_000404065.3 Pinus taeda | reverse complement strand
GAGGATAATATGACTATTGATGGAGCCATATTAACTGCAGATAGTCATGGTGACAAATTTCAGTGTAACACTTCCTTTTATATTATCCAACAAAATGAAGAGATACAACCTATAACAAATCCATTGTAATTTCCTCTTCGCTCTCACACAATCTCTGCTCTCTTTCTCAAATAAAATAATAATACATAACCGCAATACAATTCCCTCATATAAACTGAGGGCTGCCTTTTAGGGAAAAAAACCTAAATTAACATAAATTATATGTTAGATCTTTCGCCTAATGAATGGCCCAAAATGACTATGAAATTACAATGTTTTACATGGAATTTTTTTTTTTTCTATTTTTTTCTTTAGGGGCGCTGCCCCAAACCCTTACTAGGGAGGGGGTTCAAAGAGTTGCATCCCCCCCACCCGTCAGGGACTGGGATCCAACCATGGATGAAACAAAAAACCTTTGAACAATCAGGAAGATAATCATGCTCCACACCCAACAATTTTCTTCAAAATGTGGATCAATTTTTTATTAATAGATTTAGCTACTCCATTACCTTGTGGGTGATTGTTAGCTAAGTATTATAAATTATTTTTCAAGCCACTCAAATAGCTTACGTATACATTGATAAAAAATCTCCCATCTTATGAGTAGTATGATAAATTTATGTCACACATATGGACCTGTTGAGGCCTTGAAAATTGCTGCAACAACATTGGGGAAAACCACTCGGTCCAGACCTTAAAGCAGTTCCTTTTCCGTTTGGAATAATGGCTTTGACTAGTTTAACTAGGTCTAGTTACCTTCTCCCAACCACTATCAGCTTTAAATATGTCTTCAATTGCTAATAGCTAGGGCCATCAGATTGATTCTTTGAGTTGTTCAGACAATAAGAATGATCCTTAAGTTGTTTTTGTGGAACAACCAAACCAATCTAAAGTTTTTCATCAAAAGAGGACTTCTAGAAATGTAGAATTAACCTAAATCCAAACTAATTCTAAAATGCAAGAAAAATGAACTAAATCCTAATCCTATTTCAATTAGGCAGATATAGATCTAACCCAATCGAGAGAAAGATATTTAATTGATTTGGGATTTAAATATGTTTCCCTTATAATGAATATCAAGTTAACGAAATAGTTCAATTAACTGACTTTATGAATACAAAAACATATTCTATTTAGAGACCTCTTAACTGAAATAATCAACCAATAACATTTAGGAAGTAGTTCACAAAATGATATTGATTGTTAAATCAATAATTTAAATGATTAAACAAGAATATGAGGAAATAGTTCACAACATATCATTATTTATTAAATCGGTATTAAAAGACAGATTTCTGAGGAAATAGTTACTTAGAAATTAGAATTCAACATATAAGAGCAAAGATAAATAATAACATATGATGGAAACAAATTACTCATATTGACAATAGTGAACAAAAATGAATGAAATGACACATTCCTGCGATTATAAAATTAAACTAGTATTTAAAACACTAGTATTAAAAATACCAATTTATTGAATGCATTTCTCTGGCTCTGGTCTCCAACAGTATTTTACAATGCACAAACTTCTGCTTTTAAAACTAGAGCTGTAATAGTACAAACTCTGCCTATCAAAACATAATTCAAAGTGCAAAAGGAAAATCCTCAATAATCCCTCAGATCTGAGTTTTTTCCTCTAACCTAGAACTCAAAATCTTTTATACAATAGTGCCTTCAAGAATTTGTGAATTGTAGAGAAGAGTAGAAATACCATGTAATAAGCCATTTGAAAAGATAATTTCACTATGTTCTAGTCGTTCTATTGAGAAAAAACATGAAAGTACAGTAGTGCGAGCTTTCTGGCCTCTCTTCATAAAATTGAGGATCTTTATTTTATACAACAAGTAAGCTTAAATAGGAGAAAACAACTAAATCTATTGTGCAGAGCATTGAGGGCATTTAAACAGATCCCTTCAATACGCTTAAAGAAAAACAATTTTTTGGTAGAAATGTTCTGAAAGTGATTTGCTATCTTCATCAACTTTGTTTGTTCCATTAGGTTCTCTAGATGTTTGTCTTTTTGTTTGAATTGAACTACCACTTATCAACATAACTTCCCTCTTCTATCATGAACCTGAACGAGAAAAACATGAATCGATAAGTTGGAAATAAATGAAACTGATAAGCGAGTTTTATTTGAAACAAATCACTTTTGTAGGAAATCAGGAAAAATGTAAAGTTGTAATAAATTCCGAACAAAACCATCATGGAGAGCCATGCATAGTGAGTTCTGTGGTAAGACAAGTCATACTTTTACAATTTTATCACAAAATCGCAATCGCTTTTAGATCGGCGGTTGAATTATCATCATATTTCAAGCAATGAGAATCCTTATCTAAAATAGACGAAAATTTGAATAAGACCAAATCACAATTAGAATAGGTAGAGGAGGAATGATTTAAGGTTTGTGACTTTTGCGATTGTGCAGATGTGGGGATTTATGGATTACATTGTATAATCCTATTAGGTCTGGCTATATCGCATATTGCAATAACGAAGCGGTACAAACCAATAGTCTTGAAATATTTATGATTTTCGATATGCGAGATAACGTAAGGGATGACGTCACTATGATGTGGAGGATCCACGTGGCAGATGACGTGGAAGAATGACTTGTTATCACAGATCGCAAAATAAGCGGGAGGCTTAGTGGTTTTTTTGGAGGGGGTTTGAAGTGGTAAGTGGTTTGTGAAGGGGGGAGTCCGAAAGAACAAAGGAGTGACACGTAGAGATAGGGATTAGATGGGAAAACCACTTTTCGGACCCCCTATGAGAAACTTAAATTTGAGCGCAGGGGGGTCCGAAACCATTTTCTGCCATTGATCTAAGAGGATAGATTTGGGTCGTTTATTTTATAAGATAAGTTTGGATTTAGTTTTATCGCAGTCAACATTCGGAAAGGAGGAAAATATGACATATGGTTTATGTCCTAAAAGAGTTGTGATTTGCGATATGCGGGATGATGTTAGGGTGATGTCACTATGATGTGGAGTGATGATGTGGCAGTTGACGTCATATCGCAATTGGAAATAGGGATCATATCGCAATCAACATTAGCATGAGGCATGATTTTAGATCTTTGCGATTGCGATATAAGCCCCAAACATGATATTAATATAAATTGCAGTGAATAATATAGTCGGGTCCGGGCCTTATCGCATATCACAATCGACAAAGGGAGCGAGGTATGGACCTAAGTGTTTTGTGATAGTTCATAGATGTGATATTAATATGTATTTAAATGTATTTTCCCGTTGGGTCTGGGCTTCATCACATATCGCATTACAAGGTGTAGAGGGGTTTTTGCGTTATGTTGATTTATTATGGGATATGCGATGCAGGGTATGGATGCGATGTGGGGTATGGAAAAGTGTTGGAATTTGTAAAGACTTCAACCTTCGGGAATCTTAAAAAATCTATTTTATTTTATTTTTTAATCAAATAACCCATAATGTTTAATACTTAAGCCTAAGTATTGTTTGTGTCTCAGGGGCTATTTAATTTGGTTTTTTGGATAATCAAAGACTTTTCTAAAATTGAAGGGCCCCTATTTTAATATAATAAATTTCATAGGAAATTTATAATGTATTAAAATGGGGTTTGTTGAACAGTACAACAATTGGCGATTCACTGGAAGAACTAGTTATCTCTGATAAATGAAATTTGCCAAAAATTCAGTAAAAATAATCTAAGAAGTGGAAACTACTTTTTGAAACATTTAGATAAATAAAATTACTCTGACTATAAAACTCATTAAATTGCAATTTTTGATAAAAACCTTTTGTGAATTTAAACTCTTATTTACTTATATCAGTCATTAATCAATTATAAAAATAAAGTAGGAGGAATTTTACGACTTCGCTTATAATGCACTCGTTCATCATAGGTAGAGCCACTATTGCCAGCAGGCGTTCATAGCCTCGACAGGGTTACCTTTTAACCAACAACAATCCAATATCCCATCCATTTAATAATGCAATCAATATCTATATCTATTATATCTATATATATATATTATATATATATCTATATATATATATATTATATATATATATATATATATATATATATTATATATATATATATATATATATATATATTATATATATATATATATATATATTTGATGCTAAAAAGACATTAGCCCGTTTGGTGGTCAAATAATGACAATGCCATTCACTGGTAGTAATCAAACTGAACAAGCTAGCTCGTGATGAGACCCTTTGTCTTACAATTAAAAATCATAAGCCATTACCCTAATTTTGTGTTAAGTGTGGTAATGCCAGTTTAATTGGTTCCCTATGAAAACATGGTAAGTAGGCTCGTGATGAGACCTCTTATCATTTTAGTTTTTTTATATTTTAGAATTATACTCTAAAAAATTCCCTTTTTAATGGATGGTGAGGATCATTGACTCCTTAAGGGCTATGGATGACAAATTTGAGTTGAAAGTGTTTTAGTCGTAAGGCAGTCTTTACTTTTTAAGGATAACATTTTTTGACTCAAACTAGAGTAAAATGATATAATTTTTTAAGGTTTTTTAAAAAGATTTTACAACTTAATGGAAAAATTTTAGAGTTATATAATTTTTATCTAGTTTTTCCAATTTTGGTAACCACTTATTAAAAAATTCCTACTTTCAAATTGAAAAATCATAAAATGGTTTTCAAGAGATGTTGACGAAAGGCCAAGAGTATGTCATTTAACATTATCATCTAAAAGAAAAGGTAAATGTGATATGACAATTGAATTCTCAAGATATAACCATTCACAAGTATGATGACAAAATCACTCAAAACCAAATCTAAAAGGAAAACTTTACAAAATTGTTTATGCAATTTTTTTAACAAAAGAGGAAAAAGATATTGAAGAAACATTTATTCTTATGTCGAAATCTAGATAAATTGAACTTGCAAAGTTAAAAGCATTTAGAAATAATTCAGTTTGAATGGGGAAATTTACTATTTATTTATCTTTTTCAAAAGTAGAACTTGTAAAAAGTGTTTTAACCATTTTCTAATTAGAGTAATGCTTTTGAAAAAGATTAAGGTTTAGAACTTCCCCATTTTGGTTGATTCAATGAAAATTGTTACTGCTTCTTTAAGCTCACAATTTTGATCTGGTGAAGGTGTAAAATTGTTTGTGAAGAGCTACAAAAGAGAGTTATATATCAGTAGAAAACAAGAAAAGAAAACTAAATCTAAAAAGAAAAGTAAATGAAAGTGAGTATAAGAGATTTACCATTAAATAATTTCATTTAATATTAGTGGAAATATATGACTTTCTCCAATGCAAGGAGATGACCTCAAAATCATTATTTATTGAATCTAATATAAACTAATCTACTCCTAATTCTAACTTAATGAAGGAAATATGACTATATATAATCATACTTCCAATGTAACCATTCTCTCGTTTTATTACCTAACTATATGTACAAGTCAAATGTTAGTAACAAGATGACGAAAATAATCAGAATGAAACAAAAATCTATTTTTTACATCTAATCTAAAACTATGTACAAAAATAAGTTTATTTACAGTTAACCTATTAGTAAACCATCTTTTTTGGAAAGCATGCTCTAAACAAATATTAATGAGATCATAGAAGAATGGATTTATATTTGTTAGAGAATGAAAAATTTCCAAAGGAGATGATGGCGAAGCATGTTGTGAAGGAAGAACACTCTCAAGATTTCAATTTGACTGATGATGAAATGGTTGGAATGAGTTTCTGAATGTCGAATTAAATTGGAAACGAAATAGTTTTTGATATTTAGGATTATGAGAAACTAGTTCATCATTTTCACTTAATGATTCTCGATGACATTCAATATTGAAAGATTTAACATGCTTGCGAAAAGGAGAGAAAATAAAATAAAAGGATGGAAAAATAATTAAATTGTTGTGAAAGCTAAAATTACAAAATAGTTTTATCATACAAGGCAATTCTGGAACCTATCATGGATTTCAGTCCAAGAATTACCATTAAAAGGACATTCCCTGAAAAATTTAAAAATGTGAATTTCTAAAAGAGAATTAGAATGAAATACATTAGAAACTCGCATGGTTAATTCATCAAAATTCTTAAAACTAAGTTTGTGTTCAGAATACAAAATTAAAGCATGTGAATCTTTACAAAATAAATTAGTTTTCAAAATTGGTGCACTTTGTACAAGATGTGATTCTTTATCCTCTTTGTCATGATAATCTTCATAAATTACCTTCTTCTTATGAAAATTAAATGGCTGATCTGAATTAATAGAATTAGAAAATATAAAAGAAGAGGGTTTTGCAATTAAAGAACTATCATCCAAATGAGTAATAGATGCAGAATTTTCAAAACAAAGATTAGGAAGATTGTCATTTAAAAGATTAAGGTAATCATCATTGACTATTTTCTTATTTGAAAACACATTAGGATAAAGAAAATTATGCATGCAAAAATATAATGACAACTAAAATGATTTATCTATATAAATTGCCATATTATAATCTAGGTTTAAAGAATTTCTTTCAATTAGAGAAACATGTTCTCAATTTTCTGAATTTTCCTTGAAAGAAGATAAATTGATATGTTCATTATCTAAATCTGGTTGTAGATTAGATTTTATTGGACTTACTGATTGATCACATGCGTGATTAAAATTTGTTTCAATTACATCTTCAAAGAGAAAATGAGAATTGAAATTTTCTAAAGAAGAACGTTGTGATTCAATTACAGTTTCAGGTTCAGGTTCCATAAAACCATTTACTGATTCAAGACTAGTTAATGAATTAGATATATCTTGTTCTTCATTAATTGATTCATTATTTTGAGTGTGGGAAGAAACAAGAGAAGTGAAACGTTCATTTAAATCTTCAGTTGAAGGAAATTCATCTAAATGAAATCTACAAGAAAATGACTAAAATATTTTATAAAAATCATCTAAAGATTCACTATCATACATGTAAAGATTATCTAATTCTAAACAAAAACTATTATTGTAATTTTGATGTTCTTTGAGAAATACCTGGTAAAAATGTTTCCATGACTGAATCGACTTCTCAGGAAGCACCAAGAACCATTTGTGGATCCGTCCTCTGAATGTGAGAGTGAAAAGCATGAAGATCTCATTATCAACGTTTATATTAAAAGATTTACATCTATTAACAAAGCTAGCAATATGATTTAATGTAGAAATATTACTTTCACCATCGAGCTTTAATTGTGATAAGGACTCGATCTGATTCTTGGGAATGCCGTGTATAGGCTTAGATGAACTGAATGCATGACCAGGTGTAGGCATGCATATGGGATCCATGATTAGTTAAAAAATGATATAACAAAATTTAAACAAATAACTAATTCAAGGCCCACCTTCTAGTGCCAAAAATGTTGAGGCTTTGAAAATTGCCGCAACAAAATTGGGGAAAACCACCTGGTCCAGTTCTTAAAGCAATTCCTTTTTCGTTTTGAGTAGTGGCTCTAACTGGTTTAACTAAGTCCAATAACCTTCTCCCAACCACTATCATCTTTAAATATGTCTTCAATTGCTAATAGCTAGGGCCATCAGATCGATTCTTTGAGTTGATTAGGCAAGAAGAATGATCCCTAAGTTGTTTTTGTGGAACAACCAAACCAATCTAAAGTTTTGCCTCAAAAGAGGACTTTTAGAAATGTAGAATTAATCTAAATGCAACCTAATTCTAAAATGCAAGAAAAAGGAACTAAATCCTAATCCTATTTCAAGTAGACATATATAGATCTAACCCAACCGAGAGAAAGATATTTAATTGATTTGGGATCTAAATATGTTTGGGTTATAAAGAATATCAAGCTAACGAAATAGTTAAATTAACAAACATTATGAATACCAAAACATATTTTATTTAGAGACCTCTTAACTGAAATAATCAACCAATAACATTTAAAAAGTAGTTCACAAAATGATATTAATTGTTAAATCAATAATTCGAATGATTAAATAAGAATATGAGGAAATAGTTCGCAACATATCATTATTTGTTAAATCGGTATTAAAAGACATGTTTCTAAGTAAAGAGTTACTCAAAAATCAGAATTCAACACATAAGAGCAGAGATAAATGATAACATATGATTGAGACAAATTACTCATACCAACAATAGTGCACAAATATGAATAAAATGACACATTCTTGCAATTATAAAATTAAACTAGTATTAAAAATACCAATTTATTGAATGCATTTCTTTGGCTCTAGTCTCCAACAAACTTTTACAATGCATGAACTTTTGCTTTTAAAACTAGAGTTATAATAGTACAAACTCTGCTCATCAAAACATAATTCAGAGTGCAAAAGAAAAATCCTCAATAGTCCCTCAAATCTGAATTTTCTCTTCTAACCTACAACTCAAAATCCTTTATACAATAGTGCCTTCAAGAATTTGTGCATTGCAGAGAAGAGTAGAAATATCATGTGACAAGCAATCTGAAAAGATAATTTCACTATTTATTTATGAACGAAACGAAGGCACAAAAATAGAAATACCAGATGCACCTTGTTCAACCCATAAAAGAAATAGAAATAGTTTATTCCTTCTCACGAATAACAAGTAGATCATTGAGGATCAATATATAATTTATTTCCTATATTATTTAATCCATAAGAAGTTCTAATCTCATATTCTTATCCAATCCTCTAGACTCAATTCTTTCCTTATGGCTTTCACTAAGACTTACGGTTGTTAGTCTTGTTCTAGTGCATGACACATAAAGAGAAAAACTATCTAATATCACTCCCTCTCAATTAGGGAAGAGATGTCCACCAAACCAACGTTGCCTATAAGGTACTCAAGCTTCTTGTTTGGTAAAGCTTTAGTTGGAATATCTTCTACCTATTCATTTGTATGTAAATAATGCAGCTTCACGACCCCATCTCATACAAGGATTTTGATGTAGTGGTACTTATTATTTATATGCTTTTTCCTAGCATGCAATGTCAAGTCTTCTTTCAATATTATGCAACTTTCATTGTCACAATGTATAATTAGTATGGATAACTGGTCCTTCAAATATACCTAAAAATAACTTCTTGAGCCAAAAAACTTCCCTGTAGGCTTCACTTGCAATAACATAGCCAACTTCAACACTACTCGGAGCAATTACATCTTGCTTTTTGCTCATCCATAAGACTCCTAAACTAAAAATTGGAATCAATATATCCCATGAGATGGATGTAATTACCATTATATCGAAGGTAGTGATGTATGGTTCCATGCAAATACCTTAGGATGTATTTGGTTTCTATCCAATGGTCATGCTTTGGCTCCATCTTAAATTGAATGAGGACATTTACTGCAAAACAATTGTCAGGTCTAGTATTTACCAAATACATTAAGGACCCAATCAACTATCTGTAGCAAGTAGGATCCATCATACTATAATATGAACTCCTTAGCTTCTTTACATTGCTAATAATAAGATTTGTCATAGGCTTGCTATCCATCATGCCAAATTTCTGTAGAACCTTGATCACATATTTTCCTTGACCAAGATATATTTCACTTGGATTATGCAAACTTCTAGTCCCAAGTAGTAATGTATAATCCAAATATCGTTCATATCAAAATTGACTGCCAACTGCTTCTTTCATTCTTGAATTCAATGCTCTACGCTTGTAACAAGTAGATCATCTGCATACAATAATATGATGATTGGTTCATTCTAGACTACCCTGATGTAGAGTTTAGGATCTATAAAACTCTTCGAAAAACCAAGTCTCAATAGGTATGCATCCATTCTTGCATACCAAGATCTAGGTGCTTGCTTTAAGCCATATAGAGTTTTCTTCAGTCTGTAGACATGTGACTCCCTCTGATTTATTTCAAATCCTTGAGGCTGCTCAATGTAAAACTCTTCATCAATAGTCCCATTCAGAAAAGTTGTCTTAATATCCATTTAATGGATGTTCCATCCCATAGTAGCAACTAAGGAGATAAGAGATCTTATTGTTGTATATCTAGTTATAGGAGAAAAAGTGTTTGCGTAATCAATACCTTCTTTCTTTGAGAAGCCTCTTGCTACAAACCTTGCTTTGTATTTATCAATGCCCCCATCTAAAACATTCTTTATTTTGTATATCCATTTTGAAGTGACTATCAATTTGCCACTTGGCCTAGGAAAAATTTCCCAGACATCATTCTTCATAATTGACTCGTATTCTTCCTGCATCGCATTCCTCCACCCTTGATGTTTAGTTGCATCTTCATAGGAGGAAGGTTTAGCTTCAATGTGATTTGTCATATATGTTGCATAACTAGAATACCTCTTTGGTATTTTAATTTATCTAAAGGTCCCCTTTTTTGTGTGTCCTTATGCTTCTTGTAGAGTTGTCCTCAACAAAGTAGGTCTCCTATGGATTTCAAGAAAAACAACTTGCTACACATTCTCACTAGGTTCTTTAACATCTTCTTGATTTGATGTATAATATTGACCATTGTTATCCCTTGATAAATCCTCAAAAATGGGTACCTCTTCTTCATCCGAATCAACTAGAACATCTCTTGATTTCTTGTAAGCTATACTTTCATCAAAGGTGACATCCCTGCTTACTTTAATTTGACGATCTTCATTAATATAGATTTTGTATGCCTTTGATAAAGCATTATATCCAACAAAGATGCACTTCATACTAGTAGGATAAAACTTCTTCCTTTTTTCCTTTGGTATATGTAGGTAAACAAGGCATCCAAATATTCAAAGATTATCCACTTTAGGCTTCTTTCGTGTAAATGCTTCTTCTAGAGTTATGTTGTTGAGAATCTTGTGAGGACTTCGGTTCTGCAAGTAAACAATTGTTACACATGATTGTCCCTACAAGAATTTACGGAGATCTTGATCACGAAGCATGGCTCTAACTCATTCTATAATTGTTCTATTTTTCCTTTCAGCCACACCATTATGTTCAAGATTATAAGGAACAATTATCTCCCTCTTAATTCATGCTTCCTTGCAAAACACTATAATATATTTGGAGGTATATTCTCCATCATTTTAAGACCTTAGAGTCATGATATTTCTTTCTGTCAAATTCTCCCTTCATTCCTAAATTCTTGAAAATTCTCAAATACCTCATATTTATTCTTGAGGAGGTATAACCAAGTTTTCCTTAAGAAATCATCAATGATGGTCACATAATATTGATTCTCACCAAGAAATTTTACTTCCATAGGACCATATACATTAGAGTTTATGAGATCTAAAACTTCCTTAGATTTGGTATCATTTTTTCAAATGGCCTCTTCATGTTATTCCCTAGAGCACAACCCTTATAGGTCCCTTCACGTTCTTCCTTCAATTTGGGGATGCCATGGACCATTTGATTTAGAGATGGAAAATTCTTGTAATGAAGGTGTCCATGCCTTCTGTGCCATAGTTAATAAGGGCTCACATGAAAGTGAAAGAGGGCTTGAGAGAGAGGTGTAAAGTTTCTATATAGTGTCCCCTCATGAATCCCACTTACCATAACATGATCAATACTAGAGTCCTTACACCAAACTAAAAACTTTCCATCAAAAAAAGCAATTCTATCACCCTTATCCTCTAGACAAGAAATAGACAATAAGTTTTTTTTTTTTCAAACATGGAACATATAAAATGTTGTTGATGTGAATACTTCCACCAGACTCAATCTCTAATGAAGTAGATCCAATTCTTTTCACTAGATAAAACTTCCTATCTCTAAGTTTGATTAAATGAGAGGAGGTTCCATTTGACAAAGTTTGGAGTTGACTATATTAACTTGTCATATGTATGGAAGCACTATTGTCAATAACCCATACATTTTCATCCTTGAAATTTCTAGATAAAGTGGAGAATAAACTTCTATCCATCACTTCTTTTGCTAGTTTGGAGATTATCTCTAAGATGTAATCCTTGATGGATATAGAAATATTCCCAAGAAACTTGAAACCTGTAACCACCCTTCCCATATCTACCCACTTTCATCGACCTATAGTTTTTTACTGTATATTCAACAACTTATGTGATGTGATAAAACACAAGATAAGAATCTACTTTACTCTTCAACAGAAACGAAAATTGATCGATGAAAACAATAAGAAGAAAAGGAACAATATCACTTGCACATAACACAATATTTCTCAGGGGAAAGCAACAACTAAAAACCCCAACTATCTATATTGCATTAATGAGAAGATATGAGAATAAAATATAATTCTTGTTCAACTAGAACAATTCCTGCACAAGTACAATCTATTTCTTTGCTTCACAAGCCAACTCAAGCCAACACTTAGCCAATACTATTGACTGCCAAGCCCATACTTCCTTGTGAAATTCTTGAGAGAATTAGCCCATATTAATTTGGGAAATCCTCCACCGATGACTGTGTAATCCATCCATACGCCCTCAACTTATTGCATGCACCATCTGTACAACTCGGAAAATTATACAACTGATAGTACATTGTCCCTGAACTCTAATCTCAACTGGATCTTCCTCTTAAATTACATGCATGAGTTATTCATGAGTGAATATTTAATTAACTGCTATGGCATTGAGGATGCACTGGTGCCCGTCCCCAATACTAGACCTCCTACTAGTTCCTCCAACAATTAGAACTAGTTTAACTGACTATAACTCAATTAAACTGAGTTAATTAATTACAACTCAAAAGAACTCAACCTGGGCCCCTAAAATTTAGGGATCGCTCTACATGAATCTAGATAGAATTCCAACTTGAATTTCCTAAGCTAACTAAGTCAATCTAACTTAGTTAACTATTACAAGTTGCTAGAGAATAGAATTTTGATTTAATTCACAATTTAACTCAAGGACAAATTAAATTGGAATTTCTTGTTGCTATTTTTAACATGGCTTGCCAAGGTAAACATGAGTTGGGGTATACTATGACATGACTCGGCCTCCTATATCACAATAAGGAAATGGAGTTGACAAGATGAAACCTTATTGACCTTCCTCGGGAGTTACAAGACCCCCAAGAGATAAACAACCACTCCAGGTGTCCAAACCTTGAACTAACTTTCCTTTTCAGTGACATGGTCTCCTAGTAGCTTGCATAACAAGGCAAGCCAATGAATGTGACCCTCCAATCGCATGGATAACCTTGCCTCCCAGTGACTGCAGTCTAGATTTCCTAGTTCTGA
Source organism: Pinus taeda (assembly GCA_000404065.3). Taxonomy (NCBI): domain Eukaryota; kingdom Viridiplantae; phylum Streptophyta; class Pinopsida; order Pinales; family Pinaceae; genus Pinus; species Pinus taeda. The sequence continues at coordinate 20,563 of APFE030254407.1, read as the reverse complement.
GCATGTGACCCCAAAATCTGAGAAAAATTTCCAGGGCTAGTATCAACGCCTCTGCCTAGAACTTGATATAACTTTCCAGAATGATGAATGACACAAGGAAAAAGGAATTAATGAAAAACTTAGTCAAGAACTTGACCTAAACAGGCCTAACCATGATAGACATTTCATCAAACATATTGTGAACATGTAATCTACAGGTCATAAATGCATATCTGAACATAGGGGTCTCATACTTATCCAAAAATCATCAAGAATGTGTAATTCCCTCTCACAATATCTACATTAACATCTATTAGGTCATGCATCCAATAACCAATCATTTACCAATCAAAACATGATAAGATCCATAACTAGCATCTGTCATAAAACCATGATTAAAACCAGCATATAACCAAAATAATAATAATGATAGAACAATCATCAAAGCCGCATCATAAAAATTACATTTACTCATAAAATATAAGAGGAAAAAAGCTCTTATTAACATATGCAAAATGCAACCAAGTCAGGGACTTCCACGCACCACCCGACCATAGACTTCCACGCACCGCCCGACCATAGATTGCGTTAAAATAAATCTTTCTTTCAACCAATCACCCTTGTGCCATATTCCAAGCATGAATGTGGGACTCACAACAAAAAAACCAAAACTTCCTTGGGTTTTACTACAATCCTGCCAAAACTGGTCAAGGGACTCCTAGGCTCGAAACAAGCACCTACACAACTAGGCTTTACCATAATCTAGCCATTAGTAGTGAAGGGATTCCTAGGCCCAAATAGAGAACATACACTACTAGGTTTTACCCTAATCCCACCAAAACTGGTCAAGGGATCACTAAGCCCTAAACAAGCTTGGATGCCTCTAGATTTCTTCACCAATACCTTGAGGAATTTTTCTATATCCACCCTTAGGATTTACCACAATCCTGCAAAAACCGGTTAAGGGATTCCTAGGTCCTTGGGAAATTTTCTTGAGACCACCTCACCTAGTTCCAAAACATTTTGGCAATCCAAGGCTCAACCAACTTAAAGAACCCCATCACACCATGGCTATCTGAAAATGGCAAGGATGGGCTAAAACCACTGTCGCACCTGGAAAAAACCATGTCAATGACAACAAAAAAATCAAATACACACATGCATGTACCATGCATGCCAAAATTAGCAAAGAAATCATTCATGCAACTCAATACCTACAAGTATTCTCATTGTAGTTGCTTAATCCAACTCTTGCTTGCTTGATCCTTGATTTCCTTTGCTTTCTTTTCCTTGCTTTTCCTTTCTATCTCCAGTGTTAGAGTGCTCCAAGAATGTTCTAAGTGTGCAATAGTAGGAGAGAGAATAGAGCGAGAGAAATCCAAGCTAAAAATGATAAAAGGTTAAACTAGAAAAAGTTGTGAATCAATCCTCAAAAGCCTTTTTATTATTGAAGCTTCTATTTTCTTCAATTTCCTCTATTTTTCCTTCAATTTTCCTCACATGCAATCCTGTGACCTTTCATCTCCCTTTTCTCCTATTTTCCATCATTTTCATAAATAAGATACCAATTAATGCCTTTTTTCTTTTCAAATCCTTTGTCAATTTCCTTAGCCATAATAAACCAAGTGAACATCCACTAGGATGTTTTTCCCAACATTCAGCTTGGAATATGTTCCCATAACCTTGGTCTTATTGTTCCTTTATTAACTTTATGTTGATGGTGCTGGATCCACCAACATTCAGGGGATCACCCCAGTATGAAGTCCCAACTAGACCTCACACCGTTTTGTGTGGGTGTCCCATCTGGTATGATGGCCCGGTTGGCATTGTCTTAAGGATTTGCCTCAACTCTTGCTTGTCAGCACATGATAGTGTTTTGCTTTGCCTTCGAGAAGTGAGGTTCGCGTGCCTAGTGAATTCTAGTGTACTTCTGTTAATGGTTCTTTCATTTTAAGGGGAGAGGGTGAGAGTGAGTCCCAAGTTGGTTGGGATGAAGTCCCAACTCGGCTAGGAACACACAACACAACAAGACATGCACAACTTCCGAAGGAGTAGTCCACACGGATGCGGAAGTCACAACACACAAGGTAATATAACATGTACAACACTCAATGGATGAGCCTGAACGAGTGCATCGAAAGGTCTGTTTGATGTCTGGGGAGATATCTACCATGGGATAGAAAACATTAACAACACATACAACACATTTCCATTAACAGATTATGCATTACAACAAGTGAAATAGTTCAAGTGTGCAACATAGGTTAAAGAAACATGCGTTACAAGTGTTCAAGATTAGTCTTACAATAGTTACAATACATGTGCGAAAATGTGCTGACCTGTTAGCAAGCTTCAATTTTCAACATCACTATTATGAACAAATATCTGGAGTCGCCATGGGTTCCCCACTCTCACCTATTGTCGCCAACTTATACATGGAGTACTTTGAAAGAAAAGCCCTTGACTCATACCCTTTGAAGCCAACTTGGTGGAAAAGATTTGTTGATGACACTAACCTGAATTGGACTCATGGTAAGGCAGAACTGGAGAAGTTTTTCAATCATCTTAACTCTATATCTTCTGAAATCAAATTTACTATGGAGCTTGAAGAGAACGGTAAGATCGCCTTTCTAGATGTTTGCAAAATTTTTAAGGAAGAATAACATAAACACTCAATTTACAACATATGGAACTATAAGGCAAATGATGAGGTCACTAAAGGATAACATTGATCGTCAACAACTCAAGGGTGTGTACAAGATTGATTGCTCTTGTGGCAAGAGTTATATTGGGGAAACGGGTCGGTCTCTGAAAATAAGACTAAAAGAGCATGCGGCTGATATAAAGAATGAGAGATCCCGTACATTAGCCCTTACAGAACACTCGTCCAAAGCCAAACATCATGTGTGTTTGGAGGACGCTAAGATAATTGCAAGAGAGGATAATTATCATAAAAGAAAAATCAGAGAGGCCATCGAAATTATGAAATTTCCTCAAAACCTCAACAGGGACAATGGGAGTGAAATCAGTGGAAATTGGCTTCCCCTAATCAGACAAATAAACCTCTCCAGGCCTTTGGAAGCATAGTATCAAGGGTTTTCATATTAATATTAATAAAATT
>APFE030254401.1:12428-25862 GCA_000404065.3 Pinus taeda | reverse complement strand
AAATAAACTAGACGTATGGTAAATAAATAAAACCTCTTTTATATTTAGTCCATAACCCTCGTTCTATTTATGAAGGATCAAAAAAGAGGTTTTATTTAAGTGAATCCTATGGGCCAAATACCATATTTGTAAAAGAGGTATGGTAAATTAATAAAAATATAAATAAGCGAGAAGTATGGTAAACAAATAAAACATTTTTTTATATTTACTCCATAAGTCACCTTGTATTTATGAATGGTATGGTAAATTAATAAAAATATAAATAAACGAGAGGTATGGTAAACAAATAAAACATTTTTTTATTTTTGTATATTAATACCATGCAAAAAAACATTATTAACCCTAATATTAGTATTAATAAAAATAAAAATGGCACATGGTATTGACCAATGTTATTCACCAAAATGGCACATGGCATTGACCCATGGTATTCACTTGGAATGTAGCCTATTTAAATGGGGGAATTAAACCAGAATAGATCCATCTTTACGCTGGATCTACTAACCCCCCGAGAGGTATCAAATATCGTGATATGCAAACTAGCATAGAGTGAAAAAATATTTGATCCGATCAAGACTAAAAATGGATGTTGTAATTTAATGTATGTTAAATATTTTAGCTTGGTTAAAATAAAAATCAACTATTAATTTTATTAATTTTTATAAATTACTAATAGTAATTTTTAAGCTCCAGGTTTATCATAACCCATGGTATTGACCCATGGTATTCATGTGAGCATAGACTATTTAAAGGGGAAATTCTATCTTAGATCCATCTTAATTCTGGGTCTACCAAGTGCTCAGAGGGATAAATAGATTTCATTCCCCTAAGAGTGGTAGATGTGGAGTTAAGATGGATATAGGTTGGTTTTTATGATAATGAAGATATTAAATAGACTTAGGAAATTATATTGTAAAAACATCTTAAGGTGAATGGTTAAAGCATAGACATTGGACAAGTATATTGTATACTTTTGTTTTAAACTGAAACAAATCCAGGGCTAAAAGGAATGGATTGATTGCACTAGTCATCCTTCTATAACTTTCTAACATATGCTGGAGTAAACAGATTGTAATTTGGGTAATTTTTCTAATTGCAAACGGGAACATACTTGTGTATTGGCAGGGTGGTTACGAGGTCCCTAGAAGTGGAGTAAACATATTTGGGTAATTTTTCTAATTGCAAATAGGAACATAGAAGTGATGAATTTGAATTTTTCTTGGTTTTATATATAGTATTAGTTTTTTTCTCATGCTTTATGTGAATGGCACGGGTGAATTTATCTTACACCCACTAGGTTATCGATATGTAATTTCGGTAATTTTGATTTCAAAAGATATTTTAAAGAAATGCAATGATTTCATTTGTGTATTCAATAAACACAAGGTTTTATAATTGAGTAAAATATTCGCCATGCCTGGTGAGAGATTCGCCAAAACAGTATATATACATATCATATTATTGATAAAATCGCCTTCCTTTTTTCCTATATACCATGGAGATTCGCCCATTTATTATACATGTAAATTTAGGAGGGGTTCTCAAAATTTTCCCTGCTACAAAATTGCCCCTCCCAAAAGCAGGCTCTATTATCAGCAATAGGTGGGATTGACCCAACGGATTCCAATCTTTTGGCCTTTAATCATAAAAGTTATGACCCTCAGTTACCAACTCAACTTGCTTTCCTTATTCAAGTGAAATCCCTCAACAAAATTGTTCATCAAACGATTATTAATGAGGGAGCATCTACATGTATTATGAGTTGCTGAAAAAAAATGGGCTCACCACCCTTGTCACAATCGTCAACGATGTTGAAAGCATTTGATGGAGGAACATACACTCCATATGGGATTTTAGGTAACTTGCAAGTCGAACTAGGGGGAAAAATAGTAGAAATTGATGTTGAAGTTATCGACGGAAACATCGATTACAACATCCTGCTAGGAAGGCACTGGATATATGCTATGGCCACTGTTTTGTCGACATACTTCAGAAAGATTGTATTTCCTTTCCAAGGAGGAATTACAATCGTCAACCAACAAATGTTTCTCCCCAACAGTTCACAACTTACGGGAAGCATTCCGACGATCCACGGGAGCTCACATTCGCTTCAAAATATCAGAGTAGGCCTACTAAAAGACTCGACATTCATGGGTACTTTTTCCCTACCACCTCCAAATGATCTGATGGAAGTGGCCATGGTGGGAACCTGGAATATGGTTTCTTCCATTAAGAAGATATTTGATCATGATGTTAGCATGGATCATTGCGAGGTTTTGCCTCCAAGCCCAATAGAAATATTGTAGCAATCAATGTTTTCGGCATGGGAGTCGAACCCAAATCAATGCTCATCAAGCGTTTGGTTAGATAGGTCTAATGAATATGTTACCCCTTTAAATCCTTGGTTGCATGTACATTCTACAGACAAAGGAATTGTTCAGTCAATGATGAATGATGGGGCACCATGAGAAGATTACCACTATTGTTCCCATCTTCCGGATTATAAAGAAGATTGTTCCAATGACCTAGATCATCCTTCAGTATTTGATTTCCTATAAAATACTATATATGACGGATTCCGAGCGAAACTTATCCAATATTGAAGAGACTATCACCGTCAATATCTTGACCAAACCAAACGTTGTAGAGAATATTCATGTCAAAAAATCTTGTTCTCCTTCAAAACTGGAAATATATTACGCTCTCTTTCGTGACTTCATAGATGTCTTTGCATGGTCATATGAAGAAATGCCAGGCATTGACTCGAGTATAGTTGAACACGAAATTAAGATGTATCCAAATGTCAAACCAGTACGACAATGGCTTCGCGCAGGTGCACCCCAAGAAAGACACTGCCATCAAGGCAGAAGTTGAAAAACTTCTCCATGCTGGTTTCATTTACCCGGTTCCTCTAACCGATTGGGTATCGAATATTGTTCCCGTGATGAAAAAGCAAGGAACGATTAGAGTGTGCATCAATTATAGGGATGTAAATCAAGCTTGTCCAAAAGAAAACTAACCTACACCCTTCATTGACTAGATAATTGATGAATGCACTAGATGTGAAATCTTTTCATTTGTGGATGGATTTTCTGAGTATAATCAAATAAATATCTGCCCACAGGACTAGTCAAAGACTGCATTTATTTGTCCATGTGGCACATTCACTTACCGCAAGATACCTTTTGGTTTAAAGAATGTAGAAGCAACCTTTCAGAGGGCAATGAGTTATGCCTTCCATGACATCAAAAACATCGTTCAACCATATCTTGATGATCTTCCAGCTCATTCGTGAAAGCGGACCAATCATCCACGGCATTTGAGAGAGATATTTCTACGTTGTTGACACTACAAGATACGAATCAATCCACACAAATGTGTGTTTTGTGTCGGTTCTGGTCATTTACTTAGCTTTATAGTCTCAAAGGACGGGATTCGTCTCGACCCGTGTAAGGTTTAGGTAATCATTGATTTGCCTCCACCTTCAAACTTGCTTCAGATTCAGAAACTCCAAGGGAAAGAAAACTTTCTGAGGAGGTACATTCCAAATTATGCTGAAATTGATAAAGGTTATATGTATCTGTCGAAAAAAGAAGTACCATTCATCTGGGATCAGGTTCCGCAAGCTTCCTTTGATGCTCTAAAGGAATCCCTAATAAAGGCATCAGTAATGTATGCTCCTAATTATCAAAAAGACTTTAACCTGTATCTGGATGTGGCAGATATGACCATGGCAATGGTTTTAGTTCAAGAAGACAATGGAATTGAACATCTGATCTATTATTTAAGTTGAAACTTAAATGATATGGAAACCAAGTACTCCTATGTTGAAAAGCTGGCTCTCGCAGCTCTTCAAGTGATACAGAGATTTCGACACTATATCCTCTTTCGAAAAACTACCATTTTGTCATATTGCAACCCCATGACTTATATCTTATCGTGATAGTTATTGGGGGCCAAATATTCCAAATGGATAGAAATTTTGCAAGAGTTTGATTTGGAATTTGTAAAATCCAAATCAAACAAAGCTTTGGTTTTCGCGGAGTTACTATGCAATCTCCCATCATTGTCCAATGATTCAACATCCAATGAAACAATCATGGATGAATCTTTGTTTCTAATATCTTCAAGCGATCCATGGTATGGAGATATAATCATCTATCTCTAGACCCAAACATATAGGCCTAATACATCCCGTTCAGATAAACGAAGTACTCGATACCAAGTAAAAGACTACATGATCATCTTTGATACACTTCATCATGGTGGTATCGATACAGTTCTGCAGAGGTGCCTCACCCATGAGGAGGCCGAAAAAGTCCTGAATGATTGTCATTCAGGTGCGTGTGGGGGACATCAATCTGGTTACACTACATTTCAAAAGATTTTACAAGCAGGGTGCTTCTGGCCAACAATGTTCAAGGATTACATAATCGTAGTCAGAAGCTGCCATGCTTGTCAAATCTTTGATTGCAAAACCAGAATCCCACCCACACCTCTGTAGCCAGTAGTCTCTATTGGTCCATTCACTAAATGGGTCATATATTTCATGACATGTAACCCCACCTTGGCCGGGGGGCATGGGTATATTATAGTCGTAGTTGACTATTTTACGAAATGGGCCGAGGTGATGCCGACATTAAACAATAGCGGTAAAACAACTGCTCTTTTATTTTTCAATCATGTAGCCTCTAGGTTCGGTGTTCCACAAGCTATAGTCATAGATCATGGATCGCATTTTCGTAATCACATGATGGTTGAGTTGGCTACCAAATTAGGACTGTCTGACAATAGCTCTACTCCGTATTATCCGCAAGCTAACGGACAAGTTGAGGCAATCAACAAAGTCTTGAAGCGCATGCTGCAAAGGATGATTGGAGTCCATAAACGGAGTTCGCACCTAATTCTATACTTAGCCTTGTGGGAATACTGAACATCGGTGAGAAATGCGACTGGGTTTACACCCTGTCAATTGGTGTATGGCTTGGAAGCAATCTTACCAGTTCAGTGTGAAATCTCATCCCTCCAACTTGCAATCGACCTTCTCCCCGGAACATGAAATGAGGAGGCTCGTTTCTTGGAATTAATCCAACTGGATGAAACCCATCATGATGCCAACTTGGCTAATGAAGCACATAAGAAACGAGTCAAGGCACAGTTTGACAAGAATGTCAAACCCCATGTCTTCCCAGAAGGCGACCTAGTCTTACTTTACAACTAGGAATCTGATAAGTTGGTAAGTTCAAGTCTTTATGGATGGGTCCCTATATTTTTAAGCATGTATTAGCAAAAGGAGCCTACGCGTTAGTGGATTATGATGGGATTCCACTGGAAAAACCCTGCAACAAGTTGTACCTTAAGCATTACTATGCTTAACTCAGTATAGTAAACCCTACGCTTTTGTTACATTTTTGTTTTCGCTAAGAGCAATCGTTTTGGTTAGATAATCCACTTTTTCATTTGTTACAGCTGTCGAACCCATTGAAATCATTTGTTGGATATGCCAATGGAGCAAGCTGTAGTTCGTGGAACCTATCTTCTATGGCCTGGGCCATCTCTGATCCAAGTAGTGAGTTAGTAAGTTTCAGAGGGGTATGTATTGACTGATCAACAAACAACATCGCTAAATACAATGCATTGATAGAGCTCCTCTCTAATGCCATCGCACATGGTAGACACCAACTTGTTCTCAAGCTAGACTCACAGCTCGTCATTCTATAGCTCACTAGTATCTATTTTGTACAGAATCTAGCAATCTATCCCATGTTCCTAAGGGTCAAGATTTTGGAAAGACAGTTCAATTCTATCCAATATTAAAATATTTCCAGAAACTTAAACACATTAATAGATTCATTGGCAAATTATGTGTTAGACAGACATTTGCGACATTTATAAAAGAAAATCATTTCATCAATACTTGCATGAGGAACATGTAACTTAACCACAATGAAGCTCTGAAATAATATATATAATATATATATATATATATTATAATATATATATATATATATAATATATATATATATAATATATATTATATATATATAATATATATTTATGGTTTACACATAGTGTTCTATGTCGAAGACAAAATTGGTCAAATGACCCAAAAACTAAAAATACTAGGGGGAACCCTACCCTAATGGTGCTAGTGATAACAAGTCACTACCTGTGCAATCATGTGTAAAAGCCTAGTCCATCGATGTGGCATGCTAGTAGTATGTTGTTGTAATCTCAGAGGCAGCTTGTCAGTCCTCACATCCGGGATACCGAGAGTGAGCCCTTCGATCTGACCCTGCAATGCTGCAAGAGTCTCAACCACATCCAAGTCACGAAGGATAGCCCTTCCTACAGCCTCTCCTGCTGGAACAACAGCTGGTGCTTTCAAGCGCACTGTTGGTCGCACCGGTCTGATATCTGCATGAGCACATGAGTTTTCATTAGTCTTGATAAAAGAAAGCACAGGAACATTATAAATGCAATAAACAGGGATATGGTTAGAAATTTTACCTATAACACTCCACTGCTCACCAGCCGGCAGCAGCAAATCTGGGTCACCCCAGAAATCCATACCAGCATAGGGAAACTTGGCATAAACCATCTCCTGACACTTAAACCACTCAAAGAAGGAATCACAGAAGGAAACTTGTGGCTGATCAGCATGTCGGACCATAAGGTCAACTCATCTCTACATCCGTGGCTCAGTCGGTGGTGCCAAACCAAGTGAAATGTACTGCGCCTGCATCAGTGGGATCTTCTCCAAGGTGAAAGTGGTCAAAATGGAACCATAGCCAAAGTTCTTAGATCGTCCATTTTTCACCTTGGTAAGCTATTCTTTTATCACTGGAAGTACTTCATCATAGCAGTTGAACACCTTCACTTCAAGGCATTATAAGGCATACTGCATATAGGACCTGTTGGCCAAGTGAAGAGCCACACCACCAGTCAGTCTCGCAAAGGTGAACAAGATGGTCCTCAAGGAATGGTTAGTGACATCTCGAATGTTGATATTGCATCCCTGCTCGGCTGAGATCCTTCTCTACAGTATCAATGAATATAATCCCTCACGGATTTGCCCCCATGGGTGGAACCTGATAGTGAGAGAGGGGCACCATGCCTCGATAAACTAGTCAAAAAGTAGATGTCCACGACAGTCAAGGGGATGGATTTGCCTCTGATCAGCAACACCTTGTTGGTAGGATCCCATAAATCGAGGAAATATTGCAACAAGTTGATTTTTTGCCTCATACTAGAGATGTGGAAGAACTTGAGCAAATAACAGTTTCGCAATGCAGTTACCATACCTAGATCATGTAAAGAAAACATGTCCTCTTCTTCATGCTCATGTTCTCACCATGTAACAACCATTTTTCTCTGATGAATCTTTGAAAACAAACAAGAGAAGAGTCAGGATCCTGATTTGGCAAAAAACACACAAAATTTCCATGAAAAAATAGTGCACAAGTTTCCCTCCTTGCGCCCATCGCACCCCAGATGTGTATTGGGTGCGATGCATATTGACTGGCTAGTGGCCAACCTAGTATGCATTGCACCTTTTCATAAACACAGGGTGCGATGGGGGCAGAACGAATTGTTCAAAACCCAGAGGCTCAGAAAAGCAGGCAAACATGCTTAGAACTCAAAAAGGAAAGAATGCAACTAAAGAGCACAGGTTAAGCTCCTACCTGGTCCAGACGGCCCCAATAATCGTCCACAGAATCTCCCAGAATCAGCTAGTGAAAATTAAGAGGGAAAACACCTTCAAAGCTCCAACAATCTCAAGCTGAAATGAAATGTTAGAATGAAGGGTAAAAACTACTCTTAAATTACTTTTCATGTAATTCGAGTAAGGTATTAGTGTTTTAACTCATTTTTCAAACATGTATTCTCATTTCTAATCAGTTTGATGGAGCAATTGAACAGGTAGTACGACCGTCGAAAGAACATAGTGTTAGTGGTGGGTCAAATATCAATGACCATTATCATGAACAATTTTTATGCGAAGTTCAAGCTAGTTAAAAATTAAACCTAAGCAATGAGCGAATGTTCCCCCAGAGATTAAGATCATTAAAAAATGAACTAACCTTCGGTAAATAACCATTGTGAATGCATTATCATCAACTTTTGAGCCCTGGTTGTGGTCTACCATCACCTCCACTATGTTTTGGTCGATCATACGCCTCCATTTGATTGTTTACCCTTTTGATGAACAGCTGCAATGAGTGATTCTGTTAGCCATCCTTGTGACACTACCATGATTAGAAAATTCCAAACCTTACCTAGAATTAGTAGCTACCTGATAATATCACTCGTTCCTCAAAAATGAGTCTCCTTTAAGCTCTTTTCATCTGACTCATAAAATATGAAAAGATTGCCGAGCAATTGGCCTTTCTAGCTGGTTAAAGTTATCGAAAGTGCTATCCATCCTCTAGATTTTAATCTTTTTGGACCTGAGGGATTATTACACAAAAAGATCGAGCGCTTGTTTTGTTCGGCTCGGTAAAACTATTGAAAATTCATCCCTTTCGTATTATTTTATACTTTTTCAGACTTAAGGGATTATATGACGAAAAAAGATTACTGGAGTTTCCTTTTCTGTCCCTTTTTAGACTCTCTAAAATTGAAAAAGGACCGAGTTGTCTTTGTCATTAAACTCATTAAAACCAATAGCGAAAAACTTGTCCATAGAGACAAGAACAATTTTCACTGTCGCTAGGCTCATTAAAGCATAGCGACGAGTTTGCCCAAAGGGAAAATTATAGAACAAGCATATGTTATCCTCCTCAAACAATGTAAACTTTGAAATGAGAATTGATGTTGTTACCCGTTTTGTAGAGATAACAAAAAAGTGACCTGATTTTGAAAAGGGGTGATGCAGAATGCACACGTTTTTTTAGAGCATAGTTTTTGGTACCTTAATTTTTTTTATGTACATTACGTTTTAAAGTGGTAGTGATTTTCATGCTGATTTAAAAAAGTGAGTATTCTGCATCACACCCTTTTTCTAAAAGCCCTGTTTTTTGGCTTTACATTTTTTAATGTATAAAATGTAAATAATTATTTTGTAAATTTGATAATTTTTGAAGTGGTCGTTTTCTTCACATTTTTTTGTTTTTTATTTTAATTTTAATTTTTTTCGTGAGGTTTTTATTGTTTTGCATTTTTAAATTAGAAGGTCGATATTTAGAATTTTCGATATTCTACATATTTAAACATCCTTAATTAATTTTTCAATCCACATGAAATAATTGTTTCTAAAAAACAATATTTTTTAACAATGGACATAAAAATAGCCATTTTTGACATAAATATAACTAAAAAATTACACGTTTTGATAATTTTTTGTGAGAATTGACATGTCAAAATCATAATCTCTATACAATAATTTTAACTAAAAACGGTTAAATAATATTTTTTTTATGAATTTCATGTCAAAATAATAATACTAATCACTTTTTTTTTTCGAAAAATAATGATAAACTTAAAAATCAATATGAAAATCACATATTACAAATATTGAACATATAACAACCCTAATTGATTGTTTATTCTTCTCGTAAAATGTCAAAGTCAAAACATTACAAAGCTTGATTTACAAGCATAACTTAAATTTAACCAACAATGTCACGTAATCCAAACTCTTCATCCTCTAGAGTTTCATCATTGTCTTCTTCCACAATATTTTATGTTTCCTTTTGCTCATTTTCCTCTTCTAATGGGTCTTTGATGTCTGCGAATCTCCCAATGTATGTCTTTCCAAACATTCCATGTAATGGTTGTTGGGGTTCCTTTGCCTTTTTTGCCACACGTGATTCACTAAAGTCCCCTTTCTTCAACCCAATTTCTTGCATTGCATCTGGAAGAAATTGAAAAGCATTAATTCTTTGCTGAATGAAATTGCACTGTACTGGATATTTTTCAATTGCAATGCAATTTCTTCCTTTTTGAAGGAAACATGCTAGTGTTGTACCTAATTATCAAGCAGAAAAGAAATAATGAACTAAATTAGTACAATGACATATTAATTAAAAAAAAATATCATATTGAAATTCAATTCCATATAATAAAACTTACTTGAGCCATAAAATAAATCCAAACCCCAATCTCCTTCATTTGAACAAATTTCTATAAGATAGTTAATCAATAATTGTGGTTTTTGATAAATGTTAACTATCTCTCATTTTGCTTCTTTGTCTTCATATGTTAGTTTTCTCACAACAGGATCATAAGTCAGTATTTGGCTATGACTCTTTCCTTCTACCCGATTAAAAATCACAGACATATGGCTATCATATTTTTCCCAACTATCAATATGAATGAACTCACAATCATTTATAAATTGTTGATCTTCATTGCTAAGAAGATTTGACTTTTTCCTCTAACATGAAATAGTAAAAGTTCAATTAACTTGTACATAAATAGATTTTTGAGCATTAATCAAGTATACATTTTAAACGTCTTACCATGTAAGTTGCATCCTTGAATTTGTTTTCCCCTTGAAGCTTGACAATATCATTGCCAATTGTGTGCCTAAATGAAATGTCACAAATCTCCATAATGGTGATGACGTGACTTCTACAAATTCCGCAACCACTTTACTCAGAGCTTGATAAGTATAAGGGTCACTATCATAGTCAATGTTTGGAATATTGAAACCATGGGGAATATCTGCAATGACTAGGGGATGCTCCTTTTTAGGTATGAGTTTAGCAATGCCTTCACAGTCAGCTTGTATTACTTGATATTGAATAGTGTCTATCCCATTCCAAATGAAATGATTAAGAGTTGGATCAAGTTGAACATTCTTAATACGTTGCTTCCTCAGTATTTCGATCTTTATTTTTTCAATAAAGGTTTTGAAACTATCTGGCGCTACATTATTATCCTTCCTCATCTTTTATAAAATAAACAAATATATGTGTAAGTTATAAATTAAAAATAGTACACAGGTGAATAAAAATGAATGTATAAATTAAGATACCTTTTTAAATGCAAGATAAAAATCTTTTAATGTTGATGTAGAACATGAATCTGGATAGTTGCTTACAACATCGTCCCAACTATCTTCATTCAACAATCTAACCATTTGTTCTTGAAGTTTCATATAAACTTTGTGACTGCATAGATAAAGTAATAAAAATTTAATATAATGATATGTATAACAAATGCTACCAAGAAAAACATGTTTTATTTAAAATATAATTATAATCTAGAAATAAATAAAAATATTTCAACAAACTTACTTTTGAAATTCTTCAGACATTTCCTTCAATGGTAGTTCCCCTGACCTCACACGAGATAAGATTGTTTTGACAATTTTATCATCTTTCACTCCTTGCATCGCCCTCCAAGGTGTGATAGTCATATCGTCTAGAAGATGCTTCATTTCAGGAGCTAATTTACTGTTGCCACATATCAATGGCTTAGAATTTTTGAACTTCTGGTTTTTAATGGCAATGTCTTCCCACATGCTAAAAATCTCATCAATCAACCTCCAAACATATCCAGTTCTAAATGCCAATTGGAAAATGTTATGAACACCTTTGAATAAATCACTATGTTTGTTGCCTTTTCCACCTTTTGAATTGGTTTTCTCTTCAATTTGATATTCTATTTCCATACAACATTCCTTTCGGAAATCTGTAGTAACGTTTATCCTATCGCCACCACATTTTTCTTCAAATTCACTATGAATAAATCTAACCCTTTGGATGAAAGTCATAGACATTCTATACTCATTATCTGAATTATGATCCCATGCCACTAACTTTTCTCTTGTATCTGATAAACCAGCGTAAATGATACATTTCATTGTTTCAAAACGTGGGTTATTAGGATATTCCTCCATCAATTGTCTTTGAGCTTCTACAGAATGGTTCCCCCCAAGCACATAATAATTGTATTCAAAACATTTTGACTTATCAAATGCTTCTTTGTTGGGAACTTGAAGTGGATCAACAAGAAGCACATAACTAACCACATGAGCATATGGATTGTACCTCATCAATGTCTTCAAGTTGTGAACATGTAAATGATGTGGCTTTCTAACTTGATATTGACATTGTCCTTCACTTTCTTTATAGGTTTGCCTGACATTAAGATGAAATGTGCGACCACCATCAATTAAGTTTCTCTTTGTCAAATTCTCTCGAATGACATTTTGTTTTGTTTTGATAATGTCGTCCTCTAAAACAGCTCCTGGTGTAAGGATTTCTCTGCTTTCTTTTGAAGTTTGACTAGGTTCTGGACTGTTGGTAATGACTGCTTCAAAATCTTCAACTTTATTTTTCTTGGTCATAACATTCCCAATAGATTTATTCTTGGGCATTGTTACTTTTGCTTTTTTATGGCTTTTCTTAGTTCCAATGTCATCTTTAGTAATGACAACATATGCTACATTGTCAATTTCAACTTCATCATTCTCAAAAGTAACTTGTTTACCCTTGCTAGATTTATCCACCAGAGGCCTTTTTTTTCTGATTCTTTGGATGTAGTTTTGTAGCATTATGAATTACTACATTTTGCTTATTTTTCATATCTTCCTCTAACACTGAGTAAAAACTGCTGACAACTTTCATGATATCATGCTCTATGAAATGAATGCCTCCCAACCTAATTGAGCAACTTTCAATGAAATTCTGTGAAACAAAATATCGTATGTCAATAAAAAACAAAGTTAAAAAATATAGCGAGACACTTTCAAGAACGCAAAATACAAATATAAATAACAATACTTACGATGTTTTGTGTCATATCATTTACGATTTCATTACAAAACTTTGTAGATACCTCTATCATGGCATACAATGAATATGATTGTTGGTATTTAACTCTTTCATGTGACTTGGGAGCTTTTGTAAGTACGTAAACAACTTCAGTGTCCGGTACCGAACACATATCTATGACTCTTCCCATCACCTCAAAAATTCCATTATCATTCGGTATATCGATATATAGATATATATTCACATTTGTGCTTTCTCTTTCTTTCACATACCACATTCTTGATGGAAATTTCGCCTCTTTCGAATTCTTCCAGTCTGAAATCATCTTTCTTATCACTTGAGGCACTTGAAAGATTTGTAGTCATGAGCTTAGGTGGAGTTTGTTCACCAATGTTTCTTGAGGATGCACCTTTAAGAGTCTTTGGTCCAGAAAGATTCACTGAAATTTTCTTTGATGCCATTTTCCTGAAAAATAGAAACACATAAAAAAGTAAATAATAAAAACATATTAACTTAAATTAGAAACAAAAATATATAATAAATGTTTTATTCGTATGATCAACAATCGCCCTACCCACTGCCCCTCACATTGTAAAAGGTCATCATTAATCACGAATAAAACATTCCAAAATTAAGTTTATATATATTATATGAAATGTCTGTTTTTTTTAATAAGTACAAAAAATATATATGTAATGGCACCCCACCA
>APFE030254396.1:0-18719 GCA_000404065.3 Pinus taeda | reverse complement strand
TTCCTCTTCACAATCTATGTAGAATAATTTCTTCTCAGCACACTTATGATCTTTACTGTATTTGCTATCACAACTGTAACAAAGCCCTTTTGTTCTTTTTTCTTCCAATTATTATGGTGTCAACCTTATAGGTTGTGGAAGGCTAGGGGCAACGACACTTCCATCTTTATAGTTGTGAGTGGTATGCTTCCTAGTTGCCATAATTTTGTTTTCCATTTTTCTTACTAACCTGAATGCCTTCTCTAATGAATCAGGTTCCGAAAGGCGAACAACATGTTGGATATTATCCTTTAAAGTCCCTATGAAGGCATCAATCCTATGCTCCTCTGGAATATTTTTTACCCTTATGTTCAATTTTTGGTACTCCTTAATGTGCTTCATTATTGAACCCTTTTGTTTGAGACTTATCAATTGGCTAAAAAATGTGTTTCTTTTTGTATCCTCATAATGTGCTGTCAATTCTTCTGTAAAAATTTCCCAAGTAATAATTTATTTATGAGAGCAAAGCCATTGATACCATACAAATTGATTTGGTTCCAAATATAAAGTTGCAATACATACTTTTTGTGTGTTTTGCACATTATTGAGATCGAAAAATTACTCCATTTGTAATATCCATGTTGCGGGATCCTTGCCATCAAATTTCTCATATTGATTTTTGGAATATGGTGGGTCTTCAATCCAACATTAGAGTCTATGAAATCATGATTAACCCCATTAGAGTCTAATACCAAATGTTATGAAACTAGCTCACAAAAAGATAGAAAAGATAGATGAACGCCTTAGAATTCAGCCTCTTCAAGGGGGCAACCTTCTTTACATTACACAAATGAACAATTCTTGGATGATTCAAATGAAAAAACCTCCTTTCTATATATAGGAGTCTAAGGGGTCACAATATAACCAAGTCGACCTAACAATAATAATATAAAGGCACAAAAACAACAATAGAGGGATTCTATGGGGCACAATAATAACAATATGGGGACAATAGGGGTACAACAATATTAATAAGGGATACAACTACAATATTAATGGGGGAATCACTAGTATTATAGGGACCTAACAGTTTCTTTGGCGTTTAGGAGGTGGAATATTTGGGTCATATTGTGTCTCATGAGGGTGTTAAGGTAGATGCTAAAAAAAAAACCATCAAGGAATGGAAAATCCCCACAAATTTAATGCATCTTTGAGTATTTTTCAGGTTGATAAGGTATTATCCCATGTTTGTTAATAATTATGGGAAAATAGTGGCACCTATAACAACATTTCTGAAGAACGATGCATTTTTTGGATTCCAAAATCAACGAAGGCATTTGAAGATCTTAAAGAGGCAATGTGTCGAGCTTCGGTCTTAGCAACACCAAACTTCACAAAAACCTTTATTTTCGAATGTGATGCCTCAAGAAATAGAATTGGTGATATTCCAATGTAAGAAGGAACTTGACTCGTTTCTTTTGAAATTCATCCAATCAATGGAAAGAATTTACGCAAACCTAATTATGAGAAGGAAATATTGGCAATACTACATAACCTGAAGCAATAACACCCTTACCTATTGGGAATACACTTCAAGGTAAAAATGTATCATGATAGTCTTAAATACTTCCTGGAGCAAAGATTATCTTCAAAATAGCAACAAATGGGTCACAAAGATGTTGGGTTAGGACTTTCAAATCATCTACAAAAAAGGGAAGCAAAATGTTGTTGTAGATAAAAATTTTCCTCCTTTAAGAATTCTGGTAAGAAACACCAACACAAGAATTCTAATAAAAATAATAATCAGTAGAAGACTCAATCTAAAACAAGATCCAGATCAATTTATTTAAGTGTTAAAAGGGTTAATGAAAAAGAAAGAGAACAATTAAAGTGTCGAGGTTGTGTAGAACCTCATCAACTTCCAAATTGCTCATACAATGTTAGATCAAATCAAGCATTTCATAACATACAAGAAGCCTCCACAATGAATGGTATGGCTAGAAATGTTCCTAGAATCAATGCATCCCTGGAGGATCAACAAGATAAACATCAATCTACTATGATAGAAATAGACGGTAACATTCTAAACTAAACTGTGTCAATTTTAATAGATCTAGGAGCAAGTTTAAGTTATGTTAGTCCTAAAGTAGTGGACAATTGTAAGTTGAAGATGGAAAAGTAAAATAATTATTGGTTAGTACTTAGAAACTAGTACAAAAATCAATATTACCATATTGGTTAAGGACTATCTTATTAATTTAAATGGAGTGAAAACATGAATGAACTTGAATGTTCCGCCCCCGTGATCTTATAATGTGTTAGTAGCTATGCACTGGTTAGAAAAGCATATATCAATCATTAATTACCTAGAAAAGACTATTACTTGTACCACTGGTGAAGGGGAGGTACAAGTTATAAGAGGTATACCCAAACCAATCTAAACTAGGCAAATATCAACTTTGCAATTAAAAATATGTGCAATAAAGGATTGTAAATTGTCTGCAGTGCAAGAGGGAGACTTATCACAAAAAACTAAAGAAATGACTTTGGATGACTTAGAAGTGGTGTGGGAATTCAAGGATGTTTCTCCAGATGAAATTCCCAGGTTACCACCCAAAAGAAATATTAATTCTACCATTGAACAAGTACCTAGGTAAACACCAGCGTCAAGGGAACCCTATAAGATGAGTGTACTAGAGTTAATGGAGCTAAAAAATCAACTTTAGGAATTGTTGGATAAGTGATATATTATACCAAGCGTATCGGTACTCGTTGTCAGGAAGAAGGATGGAACCCTGATAATATTGTTGAAATTTACAACAAGAAATGTTAAAAATAGCATCTTGAAATTCTAATTTAATTTGTCCTTGAATTAAATTGAGAATTAATTGTAATTCTATTCTCATAGTAACTTGTAATAGTTAACTAAGTTGACTTAGTTGGCTGAGTAAATTCAAGTTGGAATTCTATCAAGAATCATGTAGAGTGATCCCTAAAATTTTAGGGCCTTGAGTTGAGTTATTATTGAGTTGTAATTATTTAATTTAGCTTAACTGAGTTAAATTCAATTAAACTAGTTCTAACTGTTGGAGGAACTAGTGAGTGATCAAGTGAATTAAATTGGATTTAATTCACATGCAGTGATAAATAAAATAATTAAATATTCACACATAAATAACTCATGCATGTCAGTTCAGAGGAAGACCCAATTAAGATTAGAGTTTAGGGACAGCATACTATCAGTTTTATAATTTTCCAAGTTGAACAAATGGTGCATGCAATCAGTTGAGGGCCTAAGATGGACTGCCCAATTATGGATAAGAAATTTCCCAATTAAATATGGGCTAATTCTCTCAAGAATTGAGCAAGGAAGTAGGGGCTTAGAAGGCTAGTAAT
Organism: Pinus taeda; assembly: GCA_000404065.3. Lineage (NCBI taxonomy): Eukaryota > Viridiplantae > Streptophyta > Pinopsida > Pinales > Pinaceae > Pinus > Pinus taeda. Next base: position 15,344 of record APFE030254396.1, on the reverse strand, counting down.
TTGGCTAAGTGTTGGCCAAAGGAAGTCAGTCAGGCAGAGGATAGAAAATACTTGTGCAAGTTGAGCTCAAGGTTTAGAAAAGCATATTATATTCATCCAAGGCTTGCCTAGGAAGCGGAGAGATAGATTGTACTTGTGTAGTAATTGTTCAGGTTGAACAAGCATTTTATTTTCTTTCCAGATCTTCTGGTGAATGCAATATAGATAGTCAGGGTTTTGGGAAATTGCTTTCCCCAGAGAAATTGTTGGTTTGATGGGGCCTGGTCGAGGTTCAGAGTTAATTAGCCAAACAAATTGCTACACTGTTGGCCCTTTCGGCATCAACCCGCAGTGTGCGAACTAAAGTCTCACCCAAAGCAATATGGGGGGATACTGGAACCAATTTTCTACACGCTGGAGATGTCTGAGGGGTCGATTTACTCCAATTGTGCCCACCTTCATGCAGGTCACTTCGCACACTGTCTTGACTTGTAAGACCTTCGTGATTTGTTAGGATCGCGTTTCGCGCAGCCCTAACCAGGGGCTGAGATGCTATCGTGCTGCTAGGGCAGCGATCTGTGTTATTTCCCCAATTTACACCGCATATCTTACTTATCTTCTTACAATTTTTAGTTATCTTCATGTAAACAGATACCTTATCTCACATTTACTTAATCAACACAATCATATATGTTCACACATCATATAAACAGCAGAAACGTAATTTATACCCAATACATTCAATGCAGAAAACAGTAAATGAATACACAGGAATGGTATAAAACTTCTCTTTATTAATGCTTCAACGTTTACAGACTCAACCTGCCCTGCACACTCAGCTGCAGGGGTCTGCGCACTCAGCTGCAGACTACTAGGCCTCTGCACACTCAACTGCAGAGCCTTCTCCTACTCTATGACCCAAAGACTCAATTCTCCATCATTCCTCTATTTTTTTCTCTTTTTAAAACTTAGAGCCTCACTCTATTTATACAATCCCATGGTCCAGTAGATCTCTAAAGCCAACATTACATTACAAAATTGAGGGCGGACAACCTTATGACTCATTTACAAATTCACGCTCCGCGCCCACAAATTGCAGAGACTTTACATCGGATTTACAACTTTTAACCAAAAACTGGGCTTTAAGCCCCAAAACTTCCCTTGGGGGATCCCGCGCCCAACAAGCCCCCAACATAAACATTGTGAATCACCCTTGAGTCACTCTTTCGATGCAAAGATCTTCGTGCGAAAACCACCCAACTCTGCCTGGACTGCTTCAAGATTGACAGTGCACTGAGCAACTGCTTGTTGTACCTCCTGGATGCATTCTTCAGAGACTGTTGTGGTTGAACTACTACCCTGCACCTGTTTATAGTTCTGCACCTCCTTTCAGCTGCCTAGAGTGCTAAGACTGTGCTTCGGTCGGCTAGTCAAATAGTCGAGCCACCCATGTATGGCTTCAACCGACTACCATTCACTTTTCCTCGGAAAGGTTCTCCATTTAACTTTACCAACTGCACCACGCCTCCATCTGTGACCTCCTTAATAACATACGGTCCCAGCCAACACATTCTAAATTTTCCCCAGAATTTATCAAACTTACTATCATATAGTAACACCAAATCGTTCACCTTGAAGGTGAGCAACTTAATATGTCGATCATGCTAGCCCTTTTTGCACTACTTTTGTACTTGTTGGTGAAAGCAAGCCAAAAATTGTTCTTCCTCTAGTTCCTCCAACTGCGTGAGCCTCTCCTCCAGCGCTCTGCGGTCCGTCATACCTGTGAGCACTGTTATGCATAGACTAGGCACGATGTATTCCATCGAAATTACAGCTTCCACTCCATAGACCAGCCGGAAAGGTGTCTGTCCCGTCAGTTTCTTACATGTTGTCCTATAAGCCCATAATACTGCAAGTACGCACAAGTCCCAATCACTTCACTACACATTGCATACCTTGTTCAACGCAGTCTCCAGTACTTTGTTAAACGCTTCTACTGTCTCGTTAGCTTGTGGGTGATGCAGTATGCTTTTCTGATGATACACCTAAAACTCTTATGTCAGTGCGTTGATCGTCTCTTTCAAGAAATGTGTATCGTGGTTGTTCATCAAGATCTTCGGATATCCAAATTGTGTCAATACATGTTCAAACAAAAACATCATAGCCATCATGGTTGTGTAATCTTTTACCAGCTGCGCTTCTGCCCAATGAGTCAGGTACTCTGTCGCAGTGATAATATATCTCACGCTCGTTTTTCCTTGAGGTTTGATAGGTCCTATGAAGTCGATCGCTCACTTTTCAAAGGGCTGCAACGTCATTTGCAGATTCAAAGGCATCTCGTCCCTCCACGATGGTTTACCTGTTATTTGACATACATCACAAGCCTTGCAATGTGCTTTTGAATCCTAATGAACAGTCAGCCACCACAACCCTGCGTGGAGAATCTTCTGCGCGGTCGCTCTCCCTACATAATGTCTTCCCACGGTGCCCCCATGAGCGTCCATAAGGATATTTCTTCGTTCAAATTCAGGTACATATCTTTGCAGTATCTCATCATTCCCCATATTATATAGGTGCCCTACAATGACAAAGAAATATGCCACGCGCACCACTAGTTCCTTCTTCTGCTGGACAGAGTACTCTTTCAGCGTAGTTGTAGTCATGAGAAAGTGGATTATATATTCAAAATGTCCATCCGCTACACGCATAGAAAAGAGCTATGCGTCAGGTAATCCTTCCTCAATACTAGTAGGTTCCTCTCTTGTCTCAATGTGTGACAAGTGATTTGGTCCTCTTAGTGCGGAGTTCATGCGCATCCGCATAGGTTGTCTTCCATATGTCGGCATCCACCTAGCTAGATGTGCGCACAGATTATCCTACCCATTGCGTTTATCAGTCAACCGCACTCCAGGCTTCCCAAATTGTGTGTGCATCATTATCCTACATTCGCGCCAGTCCTCAAAGCTCCCTTTGTGCGTACCCCACCACTTCGCAGGCATAGCGCACAGTACCCAATTTAAGGCCTGGAAGCGTTGCTTTTCCGGAACCTTCCTTTCAAATCTTTCTAAGAAGATTTCTACCTCACTTAACCCATCATAAGTAGGCAGGTCCCTTACGCATCACAACGACCTTGTCATCATATTACAATTCAGTGTAGTCGCCTCATGTAACCGGTTCTGTCATCGCTTCATTTCCTCATCAGAATTTGACGTACAGGAACTTTCTCGCTCCCATGAGATCCGTCCGTCCGCGATGGGATTCACCCAGTCCTGGTTTTGCGCTGTTATCTTATAGATGAAGTCCAAATCATCATTGCTTTCATAGTCGCGCACCAGCTCTGTATAGTGCGATCCTTCAACAAGGTCCAAAGGTATAACTACGCGTAGTGACTTCTCTTCAAAAACCACCTTGCACTTCTTTAGATTAATCACCCCATTCATGTCAGTAGCCCAATCAATTCCTAAGAGTGCGAGATAGGGATTGTTGTCATCAACAATCTCTATTACTTCAAAGTCTACTAGCGCTCTCTCCCTCATATCCACAGTGATTTCCTGCAATCACCCCATGGGTATTATTTTCTGTTGGTTTGCCATTCGCAACTGAATAGGGGACCACTATAGCATAGGTCTCCCCATGCACTCCCATGTCTGCTTCAACAGAACATTCGCATCCAATCCTAAATCCAAAATTGCTTGGTCCATCTCATATTCTCCAATCTGTGCGGTTAACCTCATTTCTCTTCCTGTCCTTGTCTTATGTTTTCCAATCTTCCAGACCACACACGGTTCTCCTAGCGGTCCCATCGCATCTGTTAATGAGTTCCTGTAATCCTTTTATAGCTTTAATGTCGCATAGTAACTTCATACATGTTTCTAGGAACATCGTAAGAAAATATGGGTCCATCTCCGACTCCGATCTATCTTTGTTTCCTAGAGTGGAGGCATCAGTGAGGCTCTTCTTAGCTTCCATGAAGGTTTCCTTAGCGTGCTCCAAATCAAACTCTACTTCTTTCATTGGAGCTTTGTGAACCTAAGTAATATCTCCGGGCTGTTTGCCTTTGTTATCTCCCATCATGATTCCACTTTAGAGCACAATGTTCACATTTGGATCTTCCTCGCACATCTTAGACCTCATCATCTACAAGTTCTGAGTCGGGGGAGGTGGTAGTTTTCCCTTGTCGTGTATCCTAGCTATCAACGTAGGACAATCTTCCATCTCATGATCAAACAAAGTACAATACAGACATGATGGACACGTTGGGTTTGTACAACCACGAGCACAATGTCCTGGCCCTCCACAATTGTAGCATATCAGTTGTTCGTGACCTCTTCTAGGGCCTCCTCTGCCTCAACCTCGTCCACACCCCTGAAATCCGGTTCGCGCCATTCCTGCATTCTGGTCTAGGGACCACGATTCAGCCTAAACTCTGCAGGTGGGAGTTTTATCCATCATCAACTCATAGCTCCCACAAGTGTGCTCATCATGTCCCACTAACCTACAAAAATTACAAAACAATTGTTGTGAATTCTGCGTGTACTTCTATAACAAATGGCAGTTGTCTCTAGCATGCTTTCCCCCTGTTTGACAAATCGCGCACCACAAAGCAGGCACCACACTAGGTCATTCTTGTGCTTCCAGTCTTAACAACATAGGTCCTCCTCTCGCGAGGTAATTCGTGAACATAGGTAGTGGTCCTTATCATGACCCTAACCCTTGCATTTTATGCACCACACTTCTTCATGCACTTCTGGTCGAGCTGTCCTTTCCTGTTTCATACTCTGCATCTCAAGGCATAAGTTTTTCAACTGCACGTTGATCTGCTCAACTCCCAAGTTAGGATCCTACATTGGGGTCTGATGCAGCCTCATCGTGATCTCTAAGGCCTCTTCTTCAGTCGTTAAATTCTGCTGCGATAGTGCACTCCTTAAATGTGGCATTAGTGATGCTACAAACAATTCACGATGTTTTCCATACGTCAGATTCATATTAGCCTCGCGAATCGTGCACTTCAACCTTTGATCCAACTCCGAAGGAGTTTCGCCTGGTAGCATCGTGATCTCTTTGAACCCAATGATCGAATATGCTTCAGACTTCGGCCTCCTAAATTCTTTGTTTAGCACTACTTGGATATCTGTGATTCCCGCATTTGGATTATCATTGGAGTGCTTAATATACCAGGTCAGTGCGCAGTCCTGCAGGGTGCTAACTAGTGTCGCTTTCTTTATATTTTCATATGTAACTCCCTGCGCTTCCCATACGGCTCTTATCAAGAACCAAAATTGGTCTGGTTCCTCATTTCCCACTCCCTTGAACACATGCAACTTTATCGTGCTTGCCATATTGACTCGCGGTGGTGGTAGAGGTGGTACAAGTGAAGATGGAGGTGAAGGCGGTGAAGCTAGTGGCGGTGTGGGTGGGGGTGGTATGCACGGAATCCTATACCTTATCAAATGGATCGCACTTCACGGAGAGACCTTCGCGAGCTCTTCCTCGTCCCCTCGTGGAGGTGAAATCAAAGGGCTATTCTCTGGTCCCTTACTTCCTTCGTTTCTATAGGATTTTCTACTTCGCATAGCTCCGAAAATCAAGGTAATTGCACAACCCTCTTTTCACACAATAGCATTTTAATCCAAGTATTCAGATACTTTATGTACTTACCTCGTGGTCCTTTGAGAAAGCGTCGCTCTGCCTTATTGTAGCTAACTGAAGTGTCTACCAAGAACTCAGTAATGAATCCTTCTATAATCTAATCGAGCCAGTGATCAACAACGTGCAACTCTGCGGTCCACTCGTACAACTCAGTAGGGAAAGATGCGAAAAAGATCTCGTGGATTTTTTTGTACAGTAGCAATCTAACCACTCTTCTTTTGTCAGTTGTGGATTCTTGTTCTCATACGCCGTGAACTCGTGAATCCTCTTGTCCAACCAACCTTAAATTTCCTTCTCAGTTGGATTCCAATGATACGACATCAGACATCTCTATGCAGATTCCAGTCTCACAATGGAACTATTTGTTGGCTTGACGGGGCCTAATCCAAGTTCAAAAATAATTAGCCAAACAAATCCCTACACTACTGGCCCTTTCGACATCAGCCCGTGGTGTGCAAACTGAAGACTCACCCGAAGCAATATGGGGGTTGCTGGAATCAAGTTTCCGCACCCTGGAGATGTTTGAGGGGTCGATTGAGTCCAACTGTGCCTACCTTCGTGCAGGTAACTTCGCACACTGTCCTGACCTGCGAGACCTTTGCAGTCTATTAGGATCTCCTTTTGTGCAGCCCTAACTAGGGGATGAGATGCTTTCATGCATCATATAAACAGCAGAAACATAATTTATACCCAATACATTCAATGCAAAAAGAAGTAAATGAATACACATGAATTGTATAAAACTTCTCTTTATTAATGCTTCAACAGTTACAAACTCAACCTGCCCTGCACACTCAGCTGCAAGGATCCACGCACTCAGTTGCTAACTACTAGGCCTCTATGCACTCAATTGTAGAGGCTTCTCCTACTCTACGACCCAAAGACTCAGCTCTGCACTTAAGATAAGACTCAATTCTCCATCATTCCTCTATTTTTTTTCTCTTTTTACAACTTAGAGCCTCGCTTTATTTATACAATCCCATATTCTGTGGACCATGGGTAGATCTCTAAAGCCGACATTACATTACAAAATTGAGGGCGGACAGCCCTATGACTCATTTACAACTTCACGCTCTGCACCCACAAATTGCGGAGTCTTTACATCGAATTTACAACTTTTAACCAAAATTTGGGCTTTAAGCCCCAAAACTTCCCTTGAGGGATCCCCCGCCCAACAGAAATATTATATTATGAGCAATGGAAATTCTTCCTTTTCTACTTATTGTTTTCATCGATCAATTTTGGTTTTTTCTGAAGAGTAGAGTAGATTATTGTCTTGTGTTTTAGCATATCACATAAGTTGTTGAATCTATAGTAAAAATCTACGTTGTATCGGAGCAGGAATTTTTTGGGCGGCGATTTGCAGAGAAGATATGAAATTTTTTGGGAAAAAAAAATAAAAATAAATAAGAGATTTGTATTCCTTACAAAAAAATACCTAAATTAAAAAAACAAATCGTCTAAATTAGAGTTCGGATGAGGGAGATATCATCGATTTAAAATCAGATTTTTTCATAAAATTTTGTGATTGCGGGACAGATGAAACAAATTGGTGTGCAAGTCAAGAACATGTATGATCTTGAGGTCGAAGATCCATGCAAAGCCTTAAGGAGAAAAGAAAAGGTTAGAGACTTGGTGGTTGAGAGGGAGCATGAATTACCTCTCAACATGCAACCCCAGAAGCAGCCTCAGAAGTAGTCTCAAAAAGTTGTGGAGAAGCCACAATTAGAGAAGCAGAGAGGAGACCGAGTGGAGAGATACACTCAAGTAGAGAAGATGTAGTCTTAAAAGTAGCCTCAGAAGGTTGTGGAGCAGCAATAATTGGAGAAGCATAGAGGACACCGAGTGGAGACATCCACTCAAGCAAACACCTCTAGTAGGGGGGCATTTCGAGCCAAGTGGGCAGAGGGAGCACATGCAGACATACCTCTAGGTGAGAGGTGGGGTGATGTGAATTATTAGTCCCAAGAGTGAAGAAATTTTGGCAAGTTCCATTGAGATGTTTTGTCTCATGGATCATTACCTTGCTCGAGGAGCCCACAATACATAATAACAACATGGATCAGTGGTGGTTGATGCAGTCAGATATCAAAGTGACAAAGGCAGAGGATAGAAACAGTTAGACACTGGGGGGCGTAGACCAAAGTTGACAGCAGTGCATATGGCATAGAGGTAGAGTCAGTAGAAGTGAAGAGTTTTCAATCGACAGAGGTAGAGCTATTAGCAGTGAAAGACTCTAGCGACAGATGCATCATACTGATTCAGTTTTGATGCTTTATCAGTTTCAAAAGTTGCAGTAGAAACAACACTAGATAGAAGTGTTGCATTCAGAACATTCCAAAGGTACCAGATCAAGATAGAGTTGAATTCATTTCTTGTTGAGAGGGAGTGTTGAAATTTACAACAAGAAATTTTAAAAATAATATCTATAAATTCTAATTTAATTTGTCATTGAATTAAATTGAGAATTAAATTGTAATTGTATTCTCATAGCAACTTGTAATAGTTAACTAAGTTAAGTTGACTTAGTTGTCTCAGTAAACTCAAGTTAGAAGTCTATCTAGATTCATGTAGAGTGATCCCTAAATTCTAGGGTACCGGGTTGAGTTATTATTGAGTTGTAATTTTTTAATTCAGTTTAGTTTAGTTAAATTAAGTTAAACTAGTTCTAACTGTTGGAGGAACTAGTGAGTGATCAGGTGAATTAAATTGGATCTAATTCACATGAAGTGATCAATCATATAACTAAAGATTCACTCATAAATTACTCATGCATTTCATTTTAGAGGAAAACCCAGTTGATATTAGAGTTCAAGGACAGTGTACTATCATTTGTATAATTTTCTGAGTTGAACAGATGGTTCATGCAATCTGTTGAGGGCCTATGATAGATTGCGCAGTTATGGATGATGAATTTCCCAATTAAATATGGGCTAATTCTCTCAAGAATTGAGCAAGAAAGTAGGGCTTGGAAGGCTAGGAATTTGGCTAAGTGTTGGCCAAAGGAAGCGAGTTAGGCATAGGATAGAAAATACTTGTGCAGGTTGAGCTCAAGGTTGAGAATAACATATTGTATTCATCCAAGGCTTGCCTAAGAAGCAAAGAGATAGATTGTACTTGTGCAGGAATTGTTCAGGTTGAACAAGCATTGTATTTTATTTTTAGATCTTCTGGTTAATGCAATATAGATAGTCGAGGTTTTGAGCAGTTGCTTTCCCCAGAGAAATATTATGTTATGTGTGATTGAAATACTTCCTTTTCTGCTTATTGTTTTAATCGATCAATTTTAGTTTCTGGTGAAGAGTAGAGTAGATTGTTGTCTTGTGTTTTAGCATATCACATAAGTCGTTTAATCTACAGTAAAAATCTACAAATATGTACTTATTATAGATATTTGAAAAAGCTAACAATAAAAAATAAATAACATTTACCTAGAATTGATTATCTATTTGACCAAGTAAGGGGAGAAACTATTTTCTCTAAGAGAGATTTAAGATCCAGTTATCACCAACTATGAATTAAAGAGGGGGATATAAATAAAACTTCTTTTAGAACCATATTTTGCAATTATGAGTTCATTGTGCTCCCTTTTGGACTCACAAATGCCAAAATCACATTCATGTGTCTAATGAATATTGTTTTCAGGCAATATTTGGACAAATTTGTACTAATTTCATTAATTATATATTAACTTATTCCAAGACACCATAATATCTTGAACAACACTTAAGAATAGTGTTGCAAACACCCAGTGCATCATTTTTACACCAAATTCAGTAAGTGTGATTTTTATCAGGATCAGATTTAGTATTTGGGACATGTAATTTCCAAAGAACGAATTGCAGAAGACCCTGAAAATTTCAAAGCAATCCTTAATTGGCTAATCCCTAAAGATGTAATAGACATCATATCTTTTATGTGGATTACAGCTATTATCATAGGTTCATTGAAGGTTTCTCTAAGTTGGCCTATCCTATAACATCTTTGTAGAAAAAAGGAGTTAAATTTCTTTAGACCCAAAAATATCAAGAAACTTTTGATTGATTGAAATATTTACTAATTGTAGCTCCTATACTTAAGATTGTTGATCCCAATAAAAACTTTACAATATGCATGGATGCTTGACTAGAAGGATTGGGTGGGGTGTTAATGCAAGATAACCATGTTATAGCCTATGAATCTAAGAAGTTAAAGGAACATGAAAATAATTATGGTGTGTATGATCTAGAGATAGTTGCAGTAATTCATGCTTTAAAAATGTGGTGTCCTTATCTTTTGGGCAAGAACTCGTTACTGATCATATCAGCTTGAAATATTTCTTTATTCAACCATATCTAACTAAAAGGAAAGCAAGGTGGATGGATTTCCTAAGGGAGTTTCATTTTGAAATAAAACATATCAAAGGGAAAATATCTATATATATTGCAGATGCATTAAGCAGAAGTTTAACTCAAGTTTGATAATATTTATTAGCAATGCTAAAACCAACTTTAATGAATAGATCAAAATAGCAACTTTAGAGGATTAAGAATATGGACAAATACAAGGAAATTTGATGAATGAAACTAACCAAATAGAAAGATCAGATTTTACGTTGAATAAGGGCGTGTTGTTCACTTTCATAATTAGAATTTACATTCCTAATGTGTGTAAACTCAAGCAATTGATCTAGATAAACAACATAAAAAACCTCTTTTAGCTCATCCAAACTAACAAAAAAGTGTGACAACACTTAGGAAGGAATGTTATTGACCATGAATGAAAGGAGATATAATTGAATATTTATCGAAGTGTTTAGAATATCAAAAAGTTAAGGTGGAACACAAATGTCCTGCAATATTATTGAACCCTTTACCCGTTCTTGAGTGGAAATGGGAAATTATTTCCTTAGATTTGATTACCAAGTTACCCAAAACTAGAAGACAACATCATTCCATCATGGTTGTAATTGATAAAAGGAGAAAAGAAACCCATTTTATATGAGTTTAATCAACATATAAATATGTTCATATAGCTTACATTTGCATGAAAGGGATCTTTAGACTACATGGGGTACCAAAAACAACCATCTCTGACAAAGATGCAAAATTCAAATCAAATTTTTGGAAAGAAATCTTCATAGGATTGGACACACAATTGAATTTCAATACTTATTAACATCCTCAAATAGATGGAAAAACTAAAAAACCCATCCAAATCCTTGAAGACATGCCTCACATGTATGTAATGGACCAACCCACTAAATGGGAAAAGTACTTGCATCTAGTTGAATTTTCATATAATAACAATTATAAAATATCTATTAAAATGAGTCCCTTTGAATTCCTTTATGGATGAAAATGCCATATTCCATTGAGCTAAAGTCAACCAGAGGAAAATTTGGTTTTGGGACCAAATATTTTGAAGGATATGGAACAAGTGGTTAGAAAGGTAAATTAGAATTTAAATATATCTCAAGACAAAAAAAAGTATATAGATCAGAAAATGATTAAAAAAGAGTATAGTGGGGGGGGACATCTTTATATCAAATATAGACCAAGGAAGATCACATTGAAATCAAGAACCTAAGCTAAATTAGCACCTAGGTTCTGTGGGCCATTTTAAATACTAGCCATTGTAGGACTAGTGGACTACTAGCGAGGATTACCAGCCCAATTTAAATCACATAATGTATTCCATGTATCACTACTTAAGAAATGTGTTAATGATCCCACTCATTTTATTGATTGGAATGTGGTGCAACTTGAACCAAAATATGAGTTCCAGGTCAAACCTCTACAAATTTTTGATAGGAGGGAAACTTCACTCCAAAATCGAGTCATCCCGCAAGTTAAATTTCAATGGAAGCACTTTATCCGTTAGGAGGCAACCTGGGATATGGAAGAGGAAATGCAAGAAGCATTTCCTTCACTTTTTCAGACGTGATGAAGGTGGAGGAAATGTTGAGGACAATGTTTAATTTAAGAGGGTGGGAGATGTAATACCCCTAGTGCAATTTCTTTTTCTACATATTTTTTGCTTTATGTTACTTGTAAATATTGAACTTGGAGACACTGGTTGTGGGGCCAAGCCTAAATTTGATTGACTTATGTAAATAAATTTTATAGTAATAAAGAATTGTTTTTTCTCCAAGAAATATTATGGGAAATGATACATGAGTATTTTGGGCTTCTTTACTATCTGGAAAAATTGATAAAGTGGTTCAGTCCAAGTGTTGTATAGAAAAGAGGAAATTGATAGTGGTCACAGTTATAACCTTCCAAAATTCTCCCAGATTCTAAGGAGAATAATTTCCACCAAGATATAATATAATTGGAGAGATATGTTACCCTGGGTGGAAAGATAAGGATAAGCATAGTTGGAGAAATGTATGTTAAGGAAGGGAAAAAAGAAAGATTTTTCCTATTTAGAAAAATAATAAAAATAAAATAAATAAATCATAGGTAAAGAAAAAGAAGGCACTCCTTGTAAATGTTGGGTTGTGTTATATTCTTTCCATGATTAGCCCACGTAGTTAACCGGGGGGTCATAGGGGGGGAGGAGCCCCCCTTCGTTGCGCCGATTGTGTAGCGGGGGGGGGATGTCACAGGGGGTTTGAGGCATACCCGTAACCCCACTTTATGGGGCAGAAAATTTTGGTTTTGGACCCTATGTTAGGTTGGGCGGACCCACCTATAGTTTTGTGCATGATTTTCGCACATGTTTTTTGGACGAGATGGTTTTCGGTCCATGGTATTGGACGCGATGGTTTTCGGTCCATGTTTTGGATGCTTTTCCATGTATAAATATGTATTATAACATTGAAAGGAACATAATGAAAAATCAAGTTGGTAGTCTTGGTTTTTGGATCCAGGGGAAATCTCTGTGTACATGTGTTTTATGTGTTATGCTCTCGCATTGTTTATTTTATGTGTTTTAGAATTCATATGTAGGTAATTTCTGTATGGGGTTAAAACCTACATTTGGTATCAGAGTTGTTTTTGGCTTCAAGGGGACGCCTTTGTTCCTAAGGGATTTCGCTCGGGCCTGTGGTAGACCCTATTGAGTGGGAGATCTGTGAGATCGATTCTGGAGATGAAAGAAGATGGCGAGCAGTGGAAAGATAGAGATCGAGAAATTTAATGGTCAGAGTTTTGAGTTGTGGAAACTCAAGATGGAGGATCTGTTGGTGGAAAAATATCAGTGGATCACGGTAGATCTGGGTAATAAACCAACGGGAGTGTCTGACGAAGAATGGAAGAAGTTGGATCAGAAGGCAAAGAGCACAATACGATTGTGTATCTCAGATTCAGTATTGTTGAATGTATCAGGGGAAGCTATGGCGAAGGCTTTGTGGGACAGGTTAGGGACTTTGTACCAATCTAAGTCTCTGGTGAATAAACTGTTCCTACAGAAAAAGTTGTATAACCTGAGGATGAAAGATGGAGACCCAGTGACAGAGCATCTGAACGCATTTAATACTGTGGTAAGTCAATTAGCATCTGTTGATATTAAAATTTCAGATGAAGATAAGTGCATCAGTTTGTTGTGTTCTCTACCAATTCGTGGGATAGTCTGGTTATTGCAATAGGTAGCAATGCAACTGCCTTACAATTTGATGAAATAGTCTCAGCCTTGCTGATGGAGAAGATGAGACGGAAAAATATGGAGAACCAGAATGGTGATGCCTTGTTTTTACAAGGACGGTCCCAGAACAGAAACAAAAATAAGTCATTGAGTGGGAAATCTAAATCTAGAGGGAGATCTAAATCTCCAGGAAAACCTGTACAGGTGGTGTGCTGGAAATGCGAAAAGGAAGGGTGCTACAAAAGGGACTGTAAATATAAAGCTCCTGATAAAGTAAAGGGATATGATGATGCTCCTTCTGCAGAGGCGAAAACCACCTCAGATGAAGGTGGGGATGTGTACTTGGCTTCTTCAAGTACACATGTAGATCATGAGGCATGGTTGATTGACTCAAGTGCATCCTTTCACTTCACTCACCATAGAGAGTGGTTCTATGAGTATGAGAAATATGATGGTGGTGATTTCTTCTTGGGGGATGATAGGAAGGCTAGAATCATTGGTCACGGAAAACTAAAGTTGAAGTTGCAAGGTGGAAGGGTTAGAACACTTACGGGTGTTCTACATATTCCTGCATTGGCCAGAAATATGATTTTTGTAAGCAAGCTGGATGATGCAGGTGTAAAAACAATGTTCGAGAAGGATACCTACAAAATGGTTCGGGGACCACTGGTATTGATGTGGGGAGTTTGAATTGAGGAACTTCGTACAAGTTGCAAGGTAGCACTGTTATTGATGAGTGCAACAATTTTGTGTTTCCTGAAAGTGGAAAAGAAAATCTAGTGGTCTCTGGAGAGAAGACCATGTTGTGGCATCAAAGGCTTGGACATATTGGAGAGAAGGGCCTTTGAATACTTCATGGTAAAGGTACAGTAGAAGGTATGAGTAATAGCTCTTTGGAATTTGATTTCTGTGAAAATTGTGTATATGGGAAGTAGAATCGAGTGAGTTTCCCCTCTAGTAGTAAAAGGGCGAAAGAGATATTAGAACTTGTGCACACTGATGTGTTTGGACCTGTGAAGGTTCCATTACTGGGTAAGTCTGTGTACTATGTATCCTTTATAGATGACTTCTCAAGGAATACATGGATATATTTCCTTAGAAGAAATCTGAAGTCTTTGACGGGTTTAAAGAATTTAAGGCTCTCGTGGAAAATCAGACAGAGAAGAAGATAAAGGTGCTGAGGATAGATAATGGTGGAGAGTTTTGCAGCAAAGAATTTGAAGAATTCTGTAAGAAGTGTGGTATATTATGGCAGAAGACTACTCCATATACACCTCAGCAAAAATGGAGTTGCAGAAAGAATGAACAAGACGCTAATGGAAAGGGCAAGAAGCATGCTCAGTGGTGCCAGGTTAGGATAGGAATTCTAGGTAGAGGCGGTGGATACTGCATGTTACCTGGTCAATAGGTCACCTTCATCAGTGTTGGAGGATAAGACTCCACAAGAGGTATGGACTGGTAAGAAACCCTCTCTTTCACATCTGAAGGTATTTGGATGTGATTCATATGTACATGTTCCAAAGGAGAAGCGAACCAAGTTGGATAGTAAATCTGAAGAGTGCATCTTTATTGGGTATAAGGATGATTTAAAGGGTTATAAGCTTTGGAACCCAGTCACACGGAAGGTTGTGTACAGTCCAGATGTGGTGTTCAGAGAGGTGAAAGATGTTATTAAACATGAAGTCCAACCAAAGGAACCTGTGAAGATAGAGTTTGAACTAATGGAGGAAGAATCAGACTCTGTAGCAGAGGAGGAATCAGAAGTTGACAAGCCACAAACTCCAGCTGTGAGAAGATCAGTCCGAGAAAGAAGGCTGCCAGAAAGGTATAGTCCATCTACTTTCTGTTCAAATTTTGCTTTGTCTGTCACTGATGATGATCCCAGAACTGTGAAAGAAGCAGTGGATTCAGAGGATGGAAAACTCTGGAAAGAGGCCATGATTGATGAAATCGCATCTTTGCACAAAAATGAGGCTTGGGATCCGATGGAGTTGTCGGCTGGAAGGAAACTCATTGGCAGCAAATGGGTGTTTAAAAAGAAGACAAATGCAGAAGGGAAGGTGGAGAAATAAAAAGATCGGTTGGTAGCAAAAGGTTATTCCCAGGTGTCGGGAATTGATTTTGGTGATATTTTTTCTCCTGTTGCCAAG
>APFE030254383.1:18470-56076 GCA_000404065.3 Pinus taeda | reverse complement strand
AGAATTCAAGATGAAAGACATGGGTCTCATGCATTACTTCCTTGGCATGGAAGTGTGGCAGAAGGATGGGGAGTTGTTTGTGTCTCAGGGAAAGTATACCAACCAGATCCTCAGAAGATTCCACATGGAGAACTGTAAGCCCATCCAGACTCCTCTAGCAGGTAGCTGGAGGAAGGAGGTTACTACTTCAAGAGAATTGGTAGAGGCTACTATGTACAAATAGCTTATGGGTTCACTAATGTATTTAATGAACACATGACCAGATTTGTGCTATACGGTGAACAACTGAGTCAACAATGGTTCAACCTACCAAGATGTTTTGGAAGGGGGCAAAGCATGCATTGAGATACCTTAGAGGCACATCTTAGTATGGATTATGGTATAGACGGACAGAGGGAGTGAAGCTATAGGGCTTCATTGATGCATATTGGGTAGGGAGTCCATCATATCAGAAGAGCACATCAGGAGGGATTTTCAACCTTGGGTCAGCAGCAATTTCTTGGTACAGTAGGAAATAGAGGTCGGTTGCACTCATCTCAGCATAGGCAGAATACATGGCTGCAAGTTAGGAAGCATGTGAGGCCATCTGCATGTGGAAAATCCTAGTTCATTTGTTTGATCAGAGGATGGATCCAACTGTGATCTATTGTGATAATCAGAGTTGTATCAAACTCTTTGAGAATCCAGTATTTCATGATAGGTCCAAGCACATCGACATCTGATATCATTATCTCAGAGACCATGCAGTGAGGAGGATCATCTTGCTACAATATATTTCGATAGAGGAGCAAGATGCTGACATTTTGACAAAGGCATTGTCAAAGTGTAAATTCAAGTTCCATAGAGACAGGATAGGGGTGGCAGATAATCCTTTCCATGTTGAGAGGGAGTGTGATATGGCAAAGAATTCCAATTATTTGTCTTGAATTAAATTGTGAATTAAAATGATTTGCTTACAGCTACTTGGAAATATTTAATTTATTTATTTTAAATTATTAGTTTTGGAGAATTCAGTTAGAATCTTTCTGAAGTCATGCAAGAGTTATCCCTTAAATTTTAGGAGATAAGATTGAGTTATACTTGGAGTTGTAATGTAGTTAATCAATTTACTGAGTTAGTATAGTTTAATTTAGTTCAAACTATTTGAGCACTACTAGTGAGTTTAACCATCAGTTGATGCATTAATGCACTCAACTAGTGCTACTCCAGTTAACTGAAGATTCCCTCATCAGAAACTCATGCATGTCTATTATGAGAAAGACCCAGTTGAGATTAATGTTCAAGGAAAGTGTACTATCAGTTGCATGTGTTTTCTCATGGAGAAAACTCATGCATGTAGTCAAGGATTCATCCTTGAGGATTACGTAGTTTTGAAGGATTGGTTTTCCAGTTGGTAATAGGAAAATCATCCACAAGGAACATCGCAAGGAAATAGGAGCTTGGAGGGAAGAGAGGAAGGTTGGAGAGAAGCCAAGATTGCTTGTGAGCATCTGTGAGGATTGTACTAAGACCTAGCTAGCTATGAGAGCTAAGGCTTTTTATAATTCCCTTGTATTTCCACCATGTATGATAATACAATAGTGTGGGGTTTTTAGTTGAGGCTTTCCCCAAAGTATTTTCATGTGTATTGTGCCATTGATTCTTCTTCTTCTGGTTATATTCTTTAGCTTGATCTTTAAGCTTCTGCAAATTGATAGTAGAAGTAGGTTATAGTATTCTGCTTTGATTTATATTGCATTATCGGGTTAACCTATCACAAATTTTCTACAAAACATAGTCCAATGGTTTAGAAAGTGTGCTTTGTCTAGGGGTTAGTTGAAAATGATGGAATTTGAGGATGGGTTTGATGGAGGGTGTTTACGAAGGTATGATTAGGATAGAAGAAGGTGTATGAATAGTGGGATACAAGTTTTAACAACAATTCAACATGGAAATCATGAAATCTTTGAAGACTATTTTTAAAACCCTAGGAGAGGGAAATGAAGCATAACACTCACAATTAGGAGAACTAAGAGATTATTGAGCTTTATGAGAGACCACTAACCTGTATTTGCTGCAACATATTTTGGAAATGGTGGAAGAAATCATTGCAAAGGAGATTACAACCTTGGAATGAGAATGTATCAGTTGGCATGCATTTCTGTAGCACTGTAAGAGTATTTGCGCAACACAAAAGAGGAACTTGACTTTGGCATGCAAAAACTTATCCTTACTTGGAAATTTCAACCTGATTGGGTGGAGTGGAGTGTTGGAAAATGGAATGAGTAAATAGAGAGTGAGTTAGAGCCTTTTATAACTTGAGGAAATCGATTTTTCTCTTACAAGTGGTAAGTGGACCCACCATGACCTTTGTAACTTAACTTTGAAACTTTGCAGTTTCATGACTTTTATGAAAGTATTTCATTTAAGAAAATGAAATAAAAAATGATTTAAAACCTTGATTTCCAGCTTAGACTTTACTATTCCTTTGGATTTCAATGGTGAAATGACCAGTTTTCTGAAATTAACCTATTGACCTAGTGATGACCTAGCATGGGCTTATTAGATAAATTATGACCATAATGACTATGAAACTCTTCTAATGATGATTTAAATTGACCAAAATGGTGTTATTTGACCATGGAACTGAAATGAATAGTAAAGTCTAACCTTCCTAATCGGTGATCAATTTTTTTTATTGAAAATCTCTTTGAAAATATAAAAATTTGACCTGAAACCCTAACAAAAAACATTGTAAGAGCACATTTGACCACTAGTGACTGACATGACTGACAAGCACTAACACTTCCAACTTTTACTTTTAAAGGAGGTATTTTCCTATGAAAAACTATTTAATATCATATATTTAAATAAAGCTATTATCTAACATATTATATAATAAACAACCTTTTCAAGATTTATTTCCATCGATTTTTTTATTGACATTGTATATTTTATCCAATGTAACACCAAATTAATGCATTAACATACAATTGGATTTATCTTAGGTGGATAGAGGATCATTATCATCCTCCCCACTTAGGTTCAATTCCCATAAGTGAGATGTTGAGCTCATAGAGAGTATATTTTTCTAATGGATTTCATCCTTATTTTCGACTGGTCATCTGACCTTAATAATCTAGGGTTTTCCCTATGTACTATCTTCGAAATGATGGAAATTATGCCAGGGTTTTCCCCGATATTTGTAACATGGAAAAACATACAATATATGAGGGAAGCCTTATGGTCCATTAAGTTTGGCCTTTAAAAAAATGTGGTCATACTAGTGTAAGTGTGATAGAATGATGAATGAAAGAGCTAACCCTTTGTACTACTATAGATTCAAACATACACCAACCTTCTATGCCACCATAGATTAAACATACAATACACATAGTACAATGTTAACATGATAATGTTTTTACTGGTTTTAAGATAATTACTAGTTACTTGATAGATTAATAGATATTTCCATATACAACAATACTAAAATGAATTTTCATTACTTATAGTTGTCTTACATCGTCAAAGTTTGTTAAATTGAGCATTCTGATCTCTAAAATACCATAAAATGGAAACATTAATAATGTGAGTAATGGACTTCCAAAACCAAAACACATCTCATATGTCTTTCTTTCCTCCCCTCATGAAAAATGTATTTATATTCCATATGAGGAACATACATGTTTTGGCCCTCTACAGACTAATCATACTCAAGAACAAGGTTATAATCCATTACAATAAACCTCAACATGTGGCTTGCAATAATTGAACCTAGGCGGGGAGGACAACAATTATTTCTCCCAACCACTTAAGATAAAACCAAATGAAAAAGTACATCTCTTAAGTTATATGAATAAAATGCACAAGTTAAGTTATTTTTCTATCATAAAAACTAAAAGACAATGGAAACCATGCCAAGTTTATACATGTAGATTGAAGAGAAGCTTCACCAACACTCTCAAAGTATGAAATGATTACCTTGTAACAAAACATCAAATTCTAAGGCTAAAAGGAATGGGAAATGAAATTATATACCTCATATTAAAATACATATATTAGTTAATCTATGCAATTAACCTTTTATGTCTACTTTTGTTTTAAAAATAATAAAAAGGTTTCTGAGTAAAATTTGAATGGTTTCCATGGTGGAGAATGTTGATGCTTCTAGTGTAGTATAACTACTCATTATGGAAGTCAACTATCCTACATAATGCATCATATTTGTTATTTTAATAATCAAGTTCCTTTATGGGGGAGGCGGGAGCAAGACCAACATTATTCAACCCCAATGAAAAATTGTGGCATAATTTGTATGGGGTCTTGGTCATGCGACAAACAACCAAGTGGAATTTCTTACTCTATGGAAGGGTCTAGAAACTTATTTGGAAATAAATTTTAACGTTATTCTAGTCTTAATTGATTCAATTATTATAATTTGTTAGGTGTTCAAGGTTCGGATCGAGTTGATCTTTGATTTCCCTCTTATTCTCCAAATGATTCTCTTACTTTCCTCTCAATTCGAGTATATGGAATTTTTCCATGTTTGCGGGAATTTAAATTCAGTGGCACACATTTTGGAAAATAAAGGCTCCATGTTGGGCCAAGGAAGATTATATTTGTAACAAGGAAATTTCAAAATCATCTTTATATCATAGTCATGATGAGAGTCCTAAGGTGTATTTTCTTTCATTCAAATTTTGATACATATGGAAATTTGTTTCGAAGTGGGGATGGGACATATTCCTCCTTCTCTAAATGGTATATGGTTCTTGTTAAAAGGCTAAGTGGTATTGGCATATGGAGATTTACTTATTTTCTTAAATCGGTCTTCAAAATTTTACTCTAGGTGTCCCATGCACCTTATTATGTGTCTCAAAATCTTTCCTCTCATCTCTGAAATGGAGCATAATAATTTAATTACCATTTGGTGGGAGCAACTAGAAGTCAATATGTCTATGGAGATTCTTTCTTTGAGAGGTGGGTTGGATTTAATTTTGTCACCTGACACTTTCAATCATTAGTCTATTCATCATCCTCTAGAGGATTTTTGGTTGGATATGAAGAAATTCCTCAGTATGCCACATGGTAGTGTTTTAGTCTTAATTATATAAAAGATTATGTGGAACTCTAGAAAATTATTTGGAAGCCTTACCTTGCTGGTCTTGTGGTGTGGATCAAGCTTGTTGGTGCTTTTTCAAGTGAGGTTCAGTGGTCCTTTCTTGAAATGGAAGAACACCATTTTCTTCCAGAGAGAATTGATATTGGTTCATTGTTTCTTAAATTTTTGGATTTGGTTGAGGTGTTGTGGGTTTCTAGGAAACAACATGATGACATGGATGATAGACAATGCTAGTATTCACAACTATTATTAGAAGCTAAGTTGCTCCAACTTCTGATTATTCTGAAAATTTATTTGAATAAATTGCAAGTAGAATTTATTGCACTCAACACTCAGGTTACAGTTCTAGAGAATTGTATGGTTGGAAGTGCTCAACTTCCTCTTGGAGGTGTTTCTCCTATGTAGCTCCTGATAATAAGAATCATCTTCACTCGCAAAGGAATGACAATCCTAATGTTGGGCATTGTTGATGTGAGAAACTAATGACTGGTTTATCGGCTTTAGTTAAAAAAAAAATATAATAAAGATAAATAGTCACAACAAATTGTGGTTTAAACTGAATTTCCAAAATGAATAGAAGTATGAAAGTATCTTCCATCCATTTTCAAAACTTTCAATTAAATTTCCAAGCATAAAGTTTGGCTATAAAAGAATACAAAGGTTGTATATATCATTGATATCTATTCTTAAAACAAAATTTAATATTTTACTTTCAACAATGTTCAACATTATATGCCTATATGAATGTATATTTATTGATGTTTTCCATCTTGATATATATTCTTGTGATTATTATTGTTTTCATTCTATACCATAATTATAGTTATTATTTATGTATGTGGAAACATCCATGGTCAATTTTCTTATTCCTATCAACTTTTACTTTTAAAGGAGGTATTTTACTATGCACAACTATTCAATATTACATATTTAAATAATGTTATTATCAAAGATATTATATAATAAACAACCCTTTCAAGTTTTATTGACATAAAATATTTTATTTATATTGGATATCTTATCCAATGTACCACCAAATTAATGCATTAACATACAATTGGATTTATCTTAGGTGGTTGGAGGAATGATTATCATCCTCCCCACCAAGGTTCGATTCCTATAAGTCACATGTTGAGATATTAGAGAGTATATTGCTCTAATGGCTTTCATCCTTATTGGTGTCTGGCTTTGGGGTCTTAATAATCTATGGTTTTCCCTATGTATCATATTCGAAATGAGGGAAATTATTCAAGGGTTTTCCCTGAGATTTGTAACATGGAAAAAATACAATATATCAGGGAAACATTATTCCAAAATCTAATCCTTTGCTTCAATGCTTTTAGTTAGAGTTGGAATGTGCACCTTTTGTTGGTACCTCTAATATTCAACGCCTTCCACAAATTAGCTAACAAATCTAAAAAACCAATGGATTGAAGCCAAACTGTTTCAAAATAGAAAGGGAGATTTAGTGGGCCTTCTCTAGATCAATTTTCAATCGAATGAGCTAGTGATCTAACCCCATGCACATCAAAATTGAAGCTTTGATAAATATATCCTTTTGTAAAACTTCCTCTAATAAAAAAAGCGACCCAAACTATAGGTTATCTAATTGGTAAATCATTATTCTAGGTAAACATCCCATTGTTGGTTGTAATGTCTAAAGGTGCATGTTATGTATGATCCAATCAAAATCAGTTGATGATTGGTCTAACCTATGGATGCCCCCTTTTCTCTCCTCTAACAATCTTAGGACATTAAAGTCTCATCCAAATAACCATAAGGAATTTCCTATCATTTGTTTCAACTTCTGCAGTTGCCACAAAAAAACCTTCTTGTCCCTCGTACCTGGAGGGTTGTAAACCACCAATAGAAATATGAAATCTTCTATTACAACATACCTGAATCTATGTGTAAGAATCCGACCATAAGCCATCTAGTCTTGGAAGACCACTTCATGTGGGTTCCACCAAACAACTAAGCCTCCTGCACTACCCCTAGCATCAAGAGACATGGACTCACACCCTTTCCAACAAGTGCTCTCTATTTGATTCATTTTCTACCCTATTAGTTTTGTTTCTTGTAATATAACAATTGTTGGGTTTTCCTTTTTAATCCTTTCCCTAATATATTAATTTTTTCCTTTAATATTGATCCCACATTTGTTCCATGAAAGAATGCTCATGATGACGAGTTGGGAAAAGGAAATGAATTCTCTGTCACAACTACTACTTGATCCGTATTACCCTAGTTCACTCCAATGTTTTGTCTCACTTCCTTCTTCAGTTTATTTGTCTTCCTCATAGGTTCTTTACTAAGGTCTCTCAGTAGAATGTCTTTCCCCTTGTCCTTAAAAGCTTGGAATGATTGATCTATTGGGTCCACTATTGAGTTTCTTTGCTTTGTTTTCCACCTGAGATAAGTATTTGCATAGATCTCTCTTTCCTCTTTGGAAAAGTACCTCATATATTATTGCACCCAATCATTCACCAGTGTGACTAATACCCAGTCTTCATCTGAGAGGTATGACGAATTTTTCTTCATTAAAGGAGGTACTTTCTCAAAACCTGGCAGTGCATAAAATCCCAAACTAGCTTATATATCTTCCTCCTCTTCTAAATTTCATTTTAACACACATTTGTCTAGAGGTTTTTTTTTTGGAATAATATCCTTATGGATGGATTTTATGTTCTAAGAGTCTTATTCCATAGCCTCCTATACGAACAAGTAATTATTCTCCTCCAAACCCTTTGTGTTATAGGAGGTTGGGTTCCTATGATTTCATCTCCATGTAGTGACCTTGGTGAAACCATCATTTTCCATTCGACCTCCAAAACCTTGTTCCTTCCTTCTTAGTGGATATTATCTTATCAAGTGGCCATGCTCGTGTTATAGCATAAATATAAACAGAAAGTGCTTATAATCCATAGGTTGTTTCCAGATCTCTCCCTGATAGTCCAAATCTATAGAATTTGGTAATGGTTGTGATATATTCATATAGATACATAACCTAGAATATAACATGTTTTTACCTCTTTTTATGACCTCTGAGACTTTGAAAAAACATCCTAGTGCTTTCCCTATACCTTTTAGAATTTTTGATATCTAGAAATCTACTGATAAAGAGTACTGCAATGTACCCTAATAATAATAAAAATAACAAATGATACAATAAAATATTAAAACATAAGAAAATAAATAATAAACAATAAAGAAAAGATAATAATAGTAAATAAATAATAAATGATCAATAATAAATACTCAAGAAATATCATAATAACAAATAAAATAAAATAGTAAATAACAATACTAGAGTTATAAAATAAGTATATATAAAAGTAAACTATGAAATATTAAAAAAGTAAAGTTAACAAAAAGTAAAATAAAATAAGAAAGAGTTAACTAAGAGAACTATAAAAATAGTAAAAATAAGTAAAGTTATCAAAAATTAAAAAATAATAAAATAATAAATAAATAAATAAAGAGAAAAATTTAACTTAAGTTAAACTTAAAATAAAAAAATAAAAGTTGCATGTTGGCACATGGAATGTGTGCATTTGGTTCACTTTCCAATGTTTGGTCTATTTAATATACAATGAGGAAGATGAGAGATAATTCCTTCCCCCATTCTTTGGGGAGAAAAGTGTGGTGAGACAAAGGATTCCCTGGCAGTAGTACGTTGATTGAAGGCTTGGGGGTGACCACCTGTAGAAAGATTATGTGCAGTTGAGCCTATGGTTCGGTGGAGAGTCATTCCCAAAACTTTGTTGTGGTTATAAAGATTCAAATAATGTTTAACTCCGAAATTACAAGGAATATCATCGCTACTGGTAGGTTGTCTTTGCTCTTATTGCTAAAAAATTATATGCTAATTAGTTGAATAGAGGTGCATTGATTGTAAATCGCATAATTGATCTAATTAGTTGCATGTTTTAATTTTGGGTTGTTACAAGTACAATCTTACCCATATCCGTGCTTCTGTCAATTCTTCCTTATTCAGGTTGAAACAAGCTTCCTAATTCCTAATGTGCAGACGCACTTTGTTAAGGAAGTATGGTCCCCTTTCCAAGATACTAGCTTTATCTTCAAAGTTAGAAAAGATGACTATGAAGAAACCTTTTTTCCTAGTCTCAAATCCACCTCTCCCTTTGGTTGCCAATTATGTTGTATCAAATACTCCAATTACTTTTCCATCGGCCAAATTCCTATAAACTTACATATAAAAGGATGATCTCTCATGTGTTTCTTGTTATCTTCTAGACATATTGTAGGAATGATAAATCTAGGGTTTTGAGAGGCCTTAGGGATACGCTGATGCCGTAGAACCATTTGCCTCTTATCTCCCAAAATAGGAATTTGAGAGTAACCTGGGGATCCTCCTTATGTACCAAATTTTTCTTCCCCTTGAAAATACATACTAGCAAGAGCATTCCGGGAGGAGGGGTGACCCCCTCCCACCTTTAAATTCATGTTTAAAGAATCACTATCCTACAATATCTGAGTTTGTGTAGTTTTGAACACAATATTGAAAGTGGGAGAATGCCCAACCCCAATATATGGCTCCCCAAATTCCAGAATCGAATTTTGTAGCCGATCATTTTCAGCACCACCTCACTGTCTTCATCACCTCATGACAAATTATTTTTAATTTCAAATACATTACTAGTAGGAATTTAATGAAGGCTTACTATATTTTCAAACTTGAATGAATGATTTTCAGTTTATTAAGCAAATTGAAGAGTTATAAATTTATATTTATTAAATATTTAATTAAATATATTATAGATCTTATTTATCAAATATCTAATTGAATAGGTTATAAATTATATGTGTTATATATCTAATTGAATACTTTATAAATTTATATCTATTATAAATTAATTAATATAAAACATTGCATTATATAAAAAATATTATATATTAACAATTTTGATTTTTGATTTTCAAATATTCTATTAAAAAGAAATATAGAGAAAATTAAAATTATTTGAAAAAACTTATTTTTAAATTATATATAAAATAAATACAACATGTGAAAGGCCCATGAGCCAATTGTTCCTTTTTGTAATGAAATGAGATGGTTAATAACCTGGTAGGCTTTGTCATGGTGACTTCTACGGTGCATGCCAAAAGTGGAAGTATAAATTATTTTATTTGGAATTAAATATATCATCTTCTAACTAATATTTGTTTAGTGTGATATGGACCCTTATTGACCCACAATAATGGAAAGACTTATTAAATATCATAAATATTTAATCAAAAACCAAACATGAAATGTATGAGAAACTAGTAACTATATCATTGCCTCATATATTTGCGACATTTTAAAAAATCCTTAACACATTAATTTTTATAACTTAAGATTATAAAATTTTGAATTTTGAATTAAATTATAAAAAAAATCCTCGTTAAACCATTGACATATTATTTGGCAAAATAATTCCTTAGACTTGCGTAATGGGAAAAAAAATCAATTCACATAGCTCGAGACTTTGTACTTAAGAACGTGTGACCTAACATTCTCAATAATAATAAAATCATGGAATGTTTTTGGAGAAGGGGGTGTTTAACTTTATCAGAAATTGATAATCGATTGGCACATATTATGTTTGAGTGAACGCATTCACGTGTTAGGATTGGAAAATAAAAGTGCGAGCAATATTTCTTGTAAGAGAAACTATTAACTAGTAATGAAACTAGTGAAAGTAACTAATAATGAATGTAAGAGAAACTAATAATAAGAGCGCGAGAAATTTAATGTAAGAGAAACTAGTAACGAATGATTTTCATTTTAAAGAAATAAAAAAAAAAATTGAAAACACATCAAAGCACAGTTCTCAAAAATATCATTTAAAAACATGAAAGCACATGAAAGCTCAATTTAAATGGTAATTAAAATATTGGTTTAAGAAATTATGACTAAAAGATTCGTTTAAGAATTTGAACAAAACAGTCCAAAAAAAAACTTTAAACCAAACTCGACCTTCCTTTTTGTGAATTATTGAGTGATTATATAGTTGCACTTGATTAATGAAGAATGATAGTAATTGGCAACAGAGGAAGCTCTACAGAGGAGGAGGAAATTCAAATGAGAGGGAAAGGCAGCAAGTGATCAAGGTAATTTTCTACTCTAATTTGTTTGTCTGGTTAATTCATTCCACATGGAATTTTGAGTAACCTGACAAATTTTGTTTTTGTATTCACTCAACGGCATGGACTCTCCTATCTCTTTCTTTCTCTCTCAAGCACTTTGATGTAAAGTTGTCTGTCTTATGGAGTGCTCCATAAATGCAGTGTGTTATGCATGAATGTACTATGTAGTGTTGTTGTATGCTTGCAATGTGTTGTGTTGTGGAAATGTGTTGTGTGTGTGCAAATGTTTGTGTTGTGTCTCTATGGATTTGTATCAATTGAGAGATAAAGTCATGGTCGAGGAGAATATGCACTGGTGGTTTAAGGGCCAACTTGATCAACAGATAAGGATTTTAGAGTGAGTGGGTATCTATGTCAATATTTTCTTCAATTATTTTTAAATGCATTCCTACACCTTTTTTCAGTTTGTTTTTATGATGAGTTGGAATTTCATATATAGGAGCTAGGGCAGGGTTTCTAGTGCTGTTGCAATAGAGAATGAGGAATTTCCAGCACTTTTACAACCACCAATTTCTAGAGTTTCAACCACAAAAGAAATATGGTTAAGAAGCAAGGTTAGTATTCTCTGTTGATTTCCTTGTTCTTCTTATAGGCAAGGGTAAATCTCAATAGAGGTTTAGTTGTTTATTTTTAGAAAGACAAAACCACACATATCATATAAATGGAATGCCCTATTTATTTTTTGGGGTTTAAATAAATCAAACCCTAGAATATCTATGCCCTTACAGGTAGGTATTCCTTTCCTTTGTTCCATGACAAGAATGGTGGGTGATCCTTACCTTGCAACTAGGGATGGAGTGCTTATCTGTTATTTCCTTAAACCAGTAATCAACTATGGAATGGTTTGTGTTTCTTATGTAACGATCCTATAATTGGTTGGGAATATGTGCCTTTAGCATAATTTAGCAGGGAGATTTGCTTTCTACTAGATATCCTTCCTCTATTATTTTCATGATATTTTATCGAGAAATACCTATGTAAGATAGTGGTATATCCTTGCTCAAATTAGTAGTGGTAGATCCTTCGAATGCTTGGCCTTTCCTTGACTAGAGAGGTAGGCATAGGTTACCTGGTTACATTTTTTGAACGAGACCCAGAGAAAGACCTAGAATTCAGGATAACAACATAACTAGGATAGAATAGTTACAGATAAATCAAGACCTAGGTTATAGATACAATAGTTCTAGTCACATATTTATTGAGATCCAGATTATGTAACCTTGAGTAACATATAAACCCAAAAAGAGTTAGATTCTTGAGATCGATATCCTGATGCTTATGACTGTTAGAGTCTTTGGAGAGCCAATTGCTCTAGATGGAGGTCGAGATCAAGATCGAGTAATTGCTTTGTATGAGAAATAGCTTTTATTTTCCCTAAATTACAACTGAATATAAAGAAACTACAACCCAACGGAATAAATAGAATGGAAGAAAATTTAGTTCACATCCAACTTACGATGCTTAATGGGTTGGTACTCTAAAGGCCTTCATAACAAAAAATCTTTAAAATACCTTCAGAATGAAAAATCTTGAAAGTACAATGAAAATAACATGTATTTGAATGAGAATAACATGCATTGGAAAGGAGGAATCTAGAATAAGTTTCAACTATAATGAATCCTAAGAATAGCCTCGTAAAATCCGAACGATGTTTTAAAAGGCCACCATAATATGAATAGAGGAGGTTAACCGATAGAAAGAAAATTCAATAACTCTGAAGTTCTAAGTGCTTAAGACCAAAATAATAAAACACTTTCAATAGAGGAGCATGAAGATAATATGATGAGTATATGAATTACATTTGAATTTAGATTTATTTACAGTGATGTAGGATATTGTACAACACAATGGGTTTCTGATTATGTAAATATTATGAATGGGAAAATATTTTTTTTAGCTTAGGTATTAAGTGTTATGTATTAAGCTAATGAATTGTTTATTGCCTTTAAATATTTGTAATGAGCTAATTATTGACCTTGTGATTAGTTTTTGTCATTTAATAATCTCAAACACAATGCCAACTACTAATACTATTACATATCAATCTTACATAAGTATCAGTGTTACACCTTTTGTGAAACTGCCAGCTAAAACCATCCAACTTTTATTGACTGGATTTTATAGTTCTATGAACGAATTTGACCATTATATGTATGTGTGTTAATGGGATTAATTAATTAGATTTTCTGGCTTTCCATAATGTTCATGGATAGGAGCCAATTGTTTTTTTTTGGATAGTTGTTTTCCTACTAATTCCTTTGTTTTTCAATGTCCAACCAATGTCTAGCGTGACATATTAGACATGGAGCACCTTTCCATCCTTCAATATCTTATGGTGTTGGCATTCCTTGGAAAATGAGCTTCCTAATAAAACAGGATTGTTAGGGTCCAACCCTAACCCCCTTAGTTAGGTAATAGGGTCGATTCATAGTTATAGTTAGTTAAAGAGTCAATAAATCCAATATTAATAATTGTAAGTGGTTGACCCACATTTAAAGAAAGGGATGACAATTAGTTGCAAATGGACCATGGTATTAGATAGATATTATTAAGAGAACCATGGTATTGACCCATGGTATTGCATGTATGAATCCTATATAAAGGATAGAGACTCCCCATAGAGGAGCTCATGTTTTATTTTGTAATTGAACTCTGCTCTATTGGATGTTGCCCCCTCGAAGAGGCAAGTGAGCATTACTTTCATCTCTGAATAATAAAATACTTGCTATTATTTCTCATTTTGTTCTTTTTTCTGGGTTCTGTTTCTTCGCATATTTGGTATTTTGGCATCTTCTCACTGGTGAAAAGCATAACAAGTGGTATTAGAGAACTTTCCAAGGCCGGTAGTATCTCCATTTTTAGCAGATTTGTTTTTTTCCTAGAGACATGTTCTGACGTCTTTAAACCATGGGATCTGTCATTGAGCGCATAAACCTGTGGATTTGGGGAGGCATGCACGGAGGAAATATAAGAGGTGGTCACACTTGTAGGACTCCCTTGTAACCCCTGTGTGTACCCCTTCCAGTAGTAGCACATTAGATAGAACCACGCACAGTTTGTCTTCCACGTACCCTCTAGGTATATCAAAAGCCCCCTAGGCTCATCTGAAACCTAGTCGTAGATAAACCGTTGGCCGTCTTGCTACTACAGTACACTGAGAACAACACTCGGGGAGATTACACTCGTGTACGATAGGGTAGTCGGGTAGTACATCTAAGGGTATGGTTGATCCACCTTAGTTAGTGCCCTAAAAGATTGGGCCGATTTCTACTATTGGACCCTTATGTATATTATGATCTGTAGCACCTGACACTCCTTGAGACCATAGTTCCCTCATCTTTGTGAAGATCCTCCATTATCTTCTTTGCCAAATTAGATCTAGCAGTTGGGGTTATGTTTCTGCCACAACAATTAGATCCACCAGTTCACGATCTAACGCCACAGTACCATTTAGATCTACCAGTTGGGGTTCTGTCATCACCACAGTCCAACTCACATTCAGCAGTTGAGGGTTTCGCAGATAGATCTGACCATTTGTGCAGGAAGGCTTGTGGCTCGTATTCCTTGGGGCGATTCTCGTGGGACATTGGAAAGGATTAACTTTTTTGGAAATTAGCCATTGAGTATTGATAAGCAGGGAGTAAAACTCCTTTCGGAGTAAAAACAAAATCGAAAACAAAAACAAAAGAAAAAACAAAAACAAAAACAAACAAAAATAAACAAATTGGGACACTTATAAGAGACTTATCCCATAAGAATCAGGATAGCAAGCTGAGCGAGGTGGTGCCATTCACTTGCTAGCTTCAATTTTTGGGTGGTCCCAAATTTTTTTGAAGTGACCACAAGTGACCCAGATCTTTGTACGGTAGAAACTAGAGCTCAAGATGGCCAATGAGAAGATTGAGACCATTCAAAAGTAGTTGGCTACTTTAATAGAGTAGATATAGACATTAACAACCACGGTCACAAGGGGAAAGTCAGCATTGTAATCGGAGGCATATGGTTTTAATGAAGACCTTGAAGGAGAATCTAGCCATCATCTTCACTTCCATGGAAATCACCAACATTCCCACCTTCGACCACCTGAGATGGACATGTACAAATTTGATGGTTCTAATCCGATAGTATGGGTAGCACAAATGGACCAATATTTCACTCGGAATAACATCGTAGATGATGAAACTAAAATACATGTGGGAGGCCTTTACTTGGACCAAGAAAGATGGCAATGGTGGTAGTGGCATTAGAAATGCTATCCAAGGAAAATTACTTGGCAGGCATTTGCAAAATCCATTTGTGACCACTTTGACCGTGAATCTAATTTTTTGGGTCGTCTTACTAAGCTTAGATAGATAGGCACAGCAAACGACTATATTACACCCTTTGAGACATTGGCCTTCTGCACAGTAGGTCTCGGAGATGAAGTCTACTTGGAATGTTTTGTAAGTGGTCCCAAAGAAGCCATCCAAGCCCACGTCTGGATGCACCACCCATCCACATGGATGGAAGCTTGTACAAAGGCTATCGAAGTAGAACGTGCTTTAGCTGCCTAGTCACCTCGTCCAAATTTCATAGCCAAGGAATGCCCCACCCAGGCTCAAGGAATTACCCAAACACTTAAGGTTTAAAAGGTGTCCCCCATAGAAATGGTTGAAAGAAGAAAGTAAGGATTGTGTTACTACTGCGATGACAAATACTTCCTGAGGCATAAATCCAAGGAACCCAAATTCTTTCAAATTGATGCTACTAATCACAATTCATCTGAGGAAGCCCCACCCTTTGAGGGGCCAAAGGAGGAAGATGAGGACAACCAATAGGATAATGAGCTCCCAGCTACACCAGAAGAACCAGTTATCTCACTCGATGCTTTGGCAGGCATTTTTTCTCCCCAAACTCTAAAAATCAGAGGCTTTATTAAACATTGCCTTGTAGTAATATTGACTGATAGTGGAAGCACACATAACTTTATCCATCAAAGAGTTGTTGAAGCTATCCATTGTTTTGTCAGAGGAGTGTCTAATTTCCAGGTCCAAATTGCTAATGGGAGGACAATGAAATGTGAAGGCCGTTATGAAAATATCAAACTTCAGATGGGAGATTACCACCTAAAGACCCACATGTTTGCCATCGACATGGGAGGTTGTGAAATTGTCTTGGGTGCTGAATGGCTCCGCACACTAGGCCCAATCACAATGGATTTCCAAGAGTTATATATGAGCTTTAGGTAGAATGACCACATGCATACCCTCCACGAACTCCAGGCAGGTGCTTCTTCTATCAATAGCTCACATCAAATGGAAAAGTTGTTGAAAAGGGGACATCATGGAGTTATCGCCCAATTTAATGCCATCCAGGCCATCAAGCCCACTACTCTTCATATTGATCTTGAGATGCAACATGTCTCAAACTACCACCCGCAGGTCTTTAACAAATCTAATGAGCATCCACCCTCTAGAGGGGAACATGATCATAGCATCACTTTGGTCCTTGAGGCACAGCCATCGAATGTGCGCCCATATAGATATCCTTTCGCCCAAAAGAATGAAATTGAAAAAATCATCAAGGAACTCTTGGAATCTGGTGTCATTCGTCCTAGCATCAGTCCTTATTCATCACCTATGGTCATGGTGCTCAAGAAACATGGGGAATGGCGCATGTGTCTAGACTTCAGGGCCCTCAACAAGCTCATGGTCAAAGATAAATTCCCTATCTCAATTGTTGATGATTTGCTAGATGAACTAAATGGTGCTCAATTCTTTACTAAGCTAGATCTTCGCTTCGACTATCACCAAATACTCATGAAAGAAGTAGAAATTCCCAAGACTACTTTCCAAATTCATGAAGGCCATTATGAATTCCTGGTCATCCCATTTGCTCTTTGTAATGCCCCATCCACTTTTCAGGGCCCCATGAATCACCTGCTCAAACCATATCTCATAAAATTTGTCCTCATTTTATTTGATGACATTCTCATCTACAACATCACCTAGAAAAAACATCTTCAGCATGTAGACTTGCTCTTGCAACTGCTTCAAAAGCATAAATTATTTGTCAAATTTTCCAAGTGCTCTTTTGGCATGGAAGAAGTCGAGTATCTGGTGCACATTGGGGCATGAAGGTGTCAGGGTGGATCCTAAAAAGATCTGGGCAATGCAAGATTGGCCCCAACTAAAGACCTTGAATAGTTTGAGAGGATTCTTGGGTCTCACCCGCTACTATTGCAAATTTGTCTAGAATTATGGTTGCATTGTTAGACCCCTCACTCACCTTCTCAAGAAAAATTCATTCCTTCGGACTAATGAAGCACAACAGGTATTTATGGCTCTCAAACAGGCCATGTTTTTCACTCTCGTATTGGCAATACCCGACTTCACTAAATCTTTTGTGATTGAATGTGTCACTTCCGGTACGGGTATTGGGGCTATCTTAATGCAGGAAGGTCGACCCCTGGCTTTCACCAGCCAACAACTAAGAGGGAAACATCTGGGACAATCTACCTATTGTAGGTTTTAACCCCGTACAGAAATTACTTGCATACAAATTCTAAATCACAGGAAAAATAAAAATGCGAGAGCATAACACA
The DNA here is from genome assembly GCA_000404065.3 of Pinus taeda. Classification (NCBI taxonomy): domain Eukaryota; kingdom Viridiplantae; phylum Streptophyta; class Pinopsida; order Pinales; family Pinaceae; genus Pinus; species Pinus taeda. The sequence continues at coordinate 38,239 of APFE030254383.1, read as the reverse complement.
TAAAACACATATACATAGAGATTTCCCACTAGATCTCAAAACCGAGACTACCAGCTTGATTTTTCATTATTATGTTCCTTTCAATGTTACAATACATATTTATACATGCCGAAGCATCCAATACCATGGACCGAAAAACCATCGATCCAATAACATGGACCGAAAACCATCACGTCCAAAAAACATGTGCGAAAATCATGCACAAAACCATAGGTGGGTCCACCCAACCTAACATAGGGTCCAAAACCAAAATTTTCCGGGGCGCTGCCCCGAACCCCATGAAGTGGGGTTACGAGTACCCCTCAAACCCCCTGTTAACTATGTGGAAAGAATATAACACAACCCAACACCTATGAGAAGGAGATGATGGCCATCTTACATGCAGTAGATACCTGGCAACCATACTTATTGGGGTAGCATTTCCAAATTTGCATAGACCATCAAAGCCTCAGATATTTTTTGGAGCAACGGTTATCCTCACCACAACAAAATAAATGGCTAGCCAAAATGCTAGGACATGATTATGAGACAATTTACAAGAAAGGGCGTGAAAATGTAGTAGTGGATGCTTTATCATGCCAATTTGAGGATGACAACACCCAACAATCTCTCTTCCCATTCTAGATTGGATTGATGAAGCCCACAAGGAATGGTTTTCACATCCTTCTTTCTCCCAACTCATTAATAACTTGTGAGCAGACCCTAATTCCATAACGGGCTACTCTTGGAAGGATGAGATTCTTCGCTACAAGGATAGAGTGGTCATATCATTGACATCCATGCTCAAAATGCACATTTTGGTAAATTTGCACTCACCTCCCATTGTAGGCCATGTAGGCTTTTAGAAGACTTATGCTCGCACTCGTCGTTCCTTCTTTTGGACAGGCATGAAAAATGGCATTCTTACTTTTTTAGCTGAATGTGGTGTGTGTCAATGCCACAAAGGAGAAACAATCAAGTCCCCAAGCACTTTACAACCATTGCCCATCCCTGCCTCAATCTGGATGGATGTTTTTATGGATTTCATTACTGGTCTTCCGAAGTCAGGAAACAAGTTAGTCATCATGGTGGTTGTGGACAGACTTTATAAGTATGCTCATTTTTTCACCCTACCCCACCCATTTACCCCCACTTTGGTGGCTTAATCTTTCATGGACCAGATCTTCAAACTACATGGCATGCCCACTTCCATTATGTCTGATCGTGACCCAGTCTCCACCAGTGACTTTTGGCAAGAACTTTTCAAGCTACTAGGCACCCAACTCCAAATAAGTGCTTCCTATCATCCCCAAACTGATGGTCAAACTGAAGCAGTCAACAAATGTTTGGAGACCTACCTTAGGTGCTTCACTTCAGAAAAGCAACATCAATGGGTACAGTGGTTACCTCTAGCTGGTGGTATAATACTAACTATCATGCCGCCACCAAGATGACTCCATATGAAGTAGTTTATGGTCAACAACCACCTTCACCTACTTCTTATATACCTGGATGCTGAAGGTGAAAGCAGTGGATCAACTCCTACAAAACCGTGTAACCATGCTATCCTGTCTCAAACATAATCTCCATCAAGCTCAGAATCACATGAAGAAATAGGTAGACCAACATCATTCAGAGCGCACATTTCAAGAAGGGGATCAGGTATTCTTGAGGCTGCAACCATACAAGCAAATATCACTTAAAGACAAGGGCCATAAGAAATTATCTCCAAAATTCTACGGACCTTATCAAATACTTCAGCACATTGGAGAAGTAGCCTACAAGCTAGCCTTACCACCAACTAAAAAAATCCATCCCATCTTCCATGTATCATGCCTCAAGAAAGTGGTGGGGAACAATTGCAGAATTAAACCAGTCTACCTGAATTGGATGAGGAAGGTTCAATCTGGATCCTACCTGAATAGGTCCTTGACACATGAGAATGACATCTACACTTCTGCAGGATCAAGGAAGTCCTCGTCAAGTGGAAAGACACCTCTCCAGAAGATGCGACCTGGGAATCAACCACTATTATTCAGCAGTTCCTGCAGCTTCAACCTTGAGGACAAGGTTGTTTTTATGGGGGAGGGCATGTTAGGGTCCAACCTTACCCACCTTATTTAGGTAATAGGGTCGAGTCATAGTTATAGCTAGTTAAAGAGTCAATAAAGCCCATATTAATAAATTGTAAGTGGTTGACCCACATTTAAAGAAAGGGACCACAATTAGTTGCAAATGGCCCATGGTATTAGATAGATGGAATTAAGAGAACCATGGTACGGACCCATGGTATTGCATGTATGAATCCTTTATTAAGGATATAGACTCCCCATACAGGAGCGTCATGTTTTATTTTGTAATTGAGCTCTGATCTATTGGAGGTTGCCTCCTCAAAGAGGCAAGTGAACATTGCTTTCATCTCAGAATAATAAAATACTTGTTGTTATTTCTCATTTTGTTATGTGTTCTAGGTTGTGTTTCTTCGTATATTTGGTATTCTGGCAACTTCTCGCAGGTCAAGGGCATAATAAGGATCCACTTTGTAAAATAGAGGGATGACCCTCCCGTGTAATTGGGACACTTAGTTGAGACACCACATAGAGGATGCATAGTTTTGGGAGAAAATATTGCATTCAATGGCATGGTTTATGGTCCTATTCCTATCCTCCCCTTTCCTTAGTTAATGGGCATCACGGAATACACATATTTATTTGGTAGTTGTGAGGGCTCTATAGAGATGATCTACGAAGCCATTCATGACATCTGACCCTCTGAAGCTAAAAAACATGCCATATCTCCATGCTCTCCGCATTCCCACTACCATTATAAAAGAAATAGATCAATTTGCTTCTTGGAAACACCTCATATCTGCATGCCCTCCACATTTCCACTGTCATTCAAAAAGAAACAAATTAATTTGTTAGCTTGAAAAGGTGTGATTAAGGAAATATTATAGGGAGCTACCCAGCTTGGAGGTTAAGACTCAAGCATTATATGGAGCATTTGACTAAGTGCATCATGGATCACTTTATGAGGAAACTAGATGCTAAGTGCATCACGAAGTGTTTTGTGATGGAAACTAGACAAATTTGGTTTGGGAATCATTTTAATTAGTAAACTAGATAGACAATGCGTAAATCCCTACCTAGCCACTTATCCACTACCGGGTTTGGACCAAGATGCAAATCCAGGTGGAGAACCAATTGACCAAACCTCAGTTGAACCAATTGAAAGAATCCCATAATTGCCAACAATAGGAAGGGAATCTTAGGGAAATGGTAGACCAAATTCCTGTGTTGATTGTGCCCATTTAATATCATTTAATATTTAAAAGTGATTATAAATTAAAATTATTTTATTAAAATATTATTTAATTTAAATAGATTTAAAAAAATTTAAGTATGAGAGATTTATCGAAATTCAAAATTAACATAAATAATAATAATAAAGATTTATGAAAACTTAAATTTTAACGTAATACATTAATCAGAATAGTTTAAAATAATAATACATTTTTAAACAACTTCCTTAAATTGTATATAGGATGAGCTTTCCAACATCTTCTCCCAAGTTGCGAAAAACGAACATCCATAAAATATTAAAATGTAACGAGAGTTTCATTGTTTAACAACTTTTAACAATTCTATGATTCATTGTCTGTGTAGTTTATACTCAACCAAAACAAACAAATGCAAGTATTTATAAAAAAATAATGAGTTGTTAAAATTATAAATTTAATACCATAAGTGTATATGGAAAGAATTTATTATTTTTTTTTATTTTATTTAGAAAAATAACAACATTATTTACTCATACTCTATAGATTTTTCATACATCTCCTTACTCTGTACCGCACCAGAACATCTAAGAACATCTATAGGCAGAGACCACACTCATAGGCCCTCATATAATCCCCATTACAAAAAATCATTATAACTGCTCGCCCACACCAGCATAAGGAGCATGTCCCCGTGCCCAATAGGAAACATAAAATGCCAAAATATACTCGAAATATAGAAAGAGAGAACTAAAAAATGTGGCAGGTCAAATAAACTACAACAATATCATAAATTATAAAATAGTAATACTTGGTTAAAAGATTGGTTTAATGAATACTAATTAAAATATTGGTTAAAGATAAATTAGAACACACATATTTATTTGGTAGTTGTGAGGGCTTTGTAGAGATGATCTACGAATCCTTTCATGGCATCCGACCCTTTGAACCTTAGAAACACACCATATCTCCATGATCTCCGCATTCCCACTACCACTAAAAAGAAACAGATTAATTTGTTTCTCAGAAACACCTCATATTTGCATGCCCTCCACATTTCCATTGTCATTCAAAAAGAAACAAATTAATTTGTTAGCTTGAATAGGTGTGATTCAGGAAACCTTATATGGATCTACCTAGCTTGGAGATTAAGACTCAAGCATTAAATGGAGCATTTGACTAAGTGCATCATGGATCGCTTTACGATGAATCCAGATGTTGAGCACATCATGAAGTGTTTTATGAGGGAAAGTAGACACTTTTGGTTTGGGAATCATTTCAATTAGTAAACTAGACAAAAAATGCATAGATCCCTACCTAGCCGCATATCCAGCACCGGGTTGGGACCAAGATGCAAATCCAAGTGGAGAACCAATTGACCAAATCTCAGTTGAAACAATTGAATGAATCCCATAATTGCCAACAATAGGAAGGGCATATTATGGAAATGGTAGACCCAATTCATAGTGTTCATTGTGCCCATTTAATATCATTTAATATTTAAAAGTGATTATAAATTAAAATTATTTATTTAAAATATTATTTAATTTAAATAGATTTTAAAAAAAGAAGTAAGTATGAGATAGTTATCGAAATTGAAAATTAACATAAATAATAATAATATAGATTTACAAAACTTAAATTTAACATAATACAATAATCATAATATATTAAAATAATAATACATTTTTAAATAACTTCCTTAAATTGTATATAGGATGAGCTTTCCAACATATTCTCCCAAGTTGCGAAAAATGAACCTCCATAAAATATTAAAATGTAATGAGGGTTTCATTTTTTAACAAGTTTGAACAATTCTATGACTTATCGTCTGTGTAGTTTATACTCAACCAAAACAAACAAGTGCAAGTAGTTATAAAAACATAATGAGTTGTTAAAATTATAAAATTAATACCATAACTGTATATGGAAAGAATTTTTTATTTTTTATTTTATTTAGAAATTTTACAACATTATTTAGTCATACTCTATAGCTTTATCATACATCTCCTGTCTTTGTACTGCACCAAAACATCTAAGAACTTCTACAGGTAGAGACCATACTCAGAGGCCCTCATATAATCCCCATTACAAAAATTCATCATAACCGCTAGCCCACACTAGCATAAGGAGCATGTCTCCGTGCCAAATAGGAAACATAGAATGCCCAAATATACTAGAAACATAGAAAGAGAGAACTAAAAAATGCGGCAGGTCAAAAAAACTACAACAATATCATAAATTATAAAATAGTAATACTGGGTTAAAATATTGGTAATTAAGAGATTGGTTTAATGAATAGTAATTAAAATATTGGTTAAAGCTAAATTAGAACACAATGGTCCAAAAAAGAAAGCATAAAACTCATGCATGCCCTAGTCATTATATACTAGCGAGCCTAATGAATGAAGAAGGAGAGGGGTCGGTGATTGTGATGAACGAAGAATGAGAGGAAATTCACGAATGAATAGGAGGCAGTCCAAAAAATGGTAGTAGGGTGATCGAGTGGATTATTCATGGAGAGAGTAATTTTTGTTACCTTTAATTTGTTTTTATATCTCTCTATTTATTCAATTGGTTAACCAGGGAAAGGATGTAAGTGATTAAGTGATTTTATGTAACCTCACAAATTGTTTTCTCTGTTGCATATATAGGTTAAACATGGGTGTTCTTTCTCTCTCAAGCACTATGATGTGAATTTGTCAGTGTTATGGAGTGCTCCATAAATGTTATGTGTAGTTTTGTATGCATCAATGTCCCGTGTAGTGTTGTGGTATGCTTGTAATGTGGGTTGTGCCTTGTGTAGTGTGTGAATGTTTGTTTTGTGTGTCTGTTAATTGAGAGAGAAAGTCCAAGATAAGGAGAATATGCATTGGTGGTTGAAGGGCCAACTTAATAAACAAATAATGCATTCAGAGAGAGTTGGTACCCATTGCAATATGTTCTTGAATTACTTTTAAATTCATTCTCAACCCTTTTTTATGATGAGTTGGAATTTTATATACAGGAGCTAGAGCAGATGTTTCCAATGCTTTTATAGAAAAGAATGAGGAGTTTCAAGCTCCTTTGGAATAACCAGTTTGCAGAGTTTCAATAGAAAATGAAATATTTCTAAGAAGCAAGGTTAGTATGCTTTATGAATGGCCTTGTTCTCCTATGTTTCTTCGTGCAGTTTATGAATATCTATATGATATATTTACAGAACATGTCCATTACACAATAGATTTTCCAATTGAGTCAGTTTTAGTCCTTTGTGTTGGTTTGAGTTCACATAAGTGTTGAGGATGTTCACATGTGAGGTATTAGGTGGTTTTCCATGTAACACATTAGGTCGCCCATCAGCGTTTTTGGCTATTGATAGCATTGGTCTCTCCAAACCCCTAATTGAGCTCCTAATTTTCTCCTTTTCATGGTTGGGATATTTGTTAGAGCGTTGGCCTCTCCAACACCCAATTGAGCTCCTCATTTTCCCATTTCATGGCTGCATTGTTTGTTACAACATTTTTCTCTCCAAATGCTTAATTAGACTCCTCCTTTTCTCATTTCATGGTTGGGTTTCCTTTTACAACATTGGTCTCTCCAAACCCCCAATTGAGCTCCTACTTTCTCATTTCATGCCCGTGCAACCAATTGACCCATATCCATAAGAGTTGCATAACCCGATCAAGCCGAAGTTTCCTAAACTAAGAGGTTGGGTAGATATTAACCCTATGAAGAATATTTTGTGTGGGTATATTAAGCATATTAATAGAAGGTTGTTCAGTCAGTTGATATGCACCACCAAAAACCTACATATAGAGAGGCACCACCAAAAACCTTACAAAGTCATATTTGCACATTCACAAGAAAGACCCAACCCTCTTTGTTTATTGTGAAATTCATAAGCAACAACTTGAAGAAACCACAAAAATTCTAGCCATAGGGCTTAGCAGGAAAGTAATTCCTGCTTCATAGCCTACATAACTAGTTTAGGATCTAACTCTAGACACATAGCTACATAGCCTAGTTACAGATCCAATTGTATTTTAGACGAAAATTCTGTTTAATACAACGATTCAATGAAAATTTTGATTTATTAAGAAATTAGGGTGAAATTACTTTTGATGGTGTTTCCTCCATGGTATTTTCATTAAAGTTCCTGTCAGAGTGTGGGTGTCATAGAAATTGTACTCCAATAGCAAGAAATTGTACTTCGTTTTGAATATCATTTAAATCTGATTCTGCGGATGGTTGTGATTGTGTGGGGATGTGTATTGCTATGGTTGTTATTGTTTGGGGATGCATGTTGGAGTTTCAGGAGGTGCCATATTTAAGTGGATAGATATGCTTGCTTTTTCAAGGGCTTTGATGATTATATCTCTGTTAAAATATAGTTTTTCATAGAGGTGCAACACTTGGTAATGATAATATAGATACTAATGCTGGGTCTACTTAGCACTTATTCTAATTAAATGGCCAGTGTATAGAACGTTGAATCAGGTATTATCGATATTGTTGGAGTTTTTGTTTATTAGTGGTTATGAAAAATAGTCCAAGTATTCTGGACTAAGTAATTTTTTATGATTTTTTCTAATATCTAAAAGTGATTATTAATTAAAATTATTTTATTAAAAGCAAGCCACACAAGAAACCTAGAATACCACAATATAATACCAAGCCACATAGGAAACCTAGAATACCCCAATACAATTCCAAGCCACATAGGAAATATACTCGAAGTCAATGCTTCGCTAATGCTGAGGGCAAAAATATATGCATATAAGAATAACACATTATAGTACTTGCAATAACATAATTGATCGAGTGATCAAAGAGTTTGCCATGGATGGTAACAACAGTTGTAATTATTTTTACAAAAAATATCATCATATTTTCCCGACCCATAAAGAGCATGGGCTCATTGGAAATTTCATGTGTATCGCTGAGTTTAGTTCATTCATAGTGAGAAAACTATCAAGTTTCAATCAATATAAAAAATTCATTGCACAAACAATTGTGATTAGTACTCATGAGTTTGATGCCATATGACAACTATCAACCAATAGTTCTCTATTTAGTGCTCAACACTTTTCAATTAGTAGTCATAGTTATGTTGTAGCATGGGTTATATTATATAAAGTTGATAATGGTACTTGTTGATTTTACAGTTTTTATCCATAGACAATTGTCAATGGGCAATCAAAAGTTAAATATGTAGACAAGTGTTGATCATAGTGCAAAGCATTGTGTGAATGGATTGTTTTCTTTTTAGAAATTTCTAATTAGCATCACTGGTTTGATTTCTATGTATCATGTAATCAATTCAATTTTACACCTAAATTGAACTGTAATATTTCTATGGGTTATGGGTTATAATGGATTCCTATTGCGATGCTTAGTGGAAGGAAATTGCACATAGGAGCTAAATTCTTTCTATCTTGGGCTATTGTGAATTGATTCCAATGGTTTATATATAATAAATGTCAACGATATATATTACACGGGTTCTTTCATTGTATTCGGTTCTTGGAAGTAGTAAATTACTAAAGTCATAGTGGACGAAAATGTGCAATTTCCAACCATTAGTTGAGACTTATAAGTTAGTTTTATGGAGAGTCGTGCTATTTGCATGCATAACATGGGAACAAGTACATGTACAAGTTCTCCTGTATTTTAGTCTGATGTTTAGTGGAAGGAAATATTAAGTCAATTGTGATATAAGTTCAATTCGTGAGCTATGTCAGTTAGTAGTCTTGAGTTTGAGTTTATTGGAAATTGCATTGGATGTATTCATTCCATGTTTAGCAATTGTTGAAAGCTCAATCCCTGACCTATGTCAGTTAGTATTTTTGAGTTTGAGTTCATTGGAAATTGTATAGGATGTGTTCTTTTCATGTTTAGCAACTATTGAAAGTCGACATAACTGGTTAGTAATCAAGAGGAGGTCATAACTAGTTATGAGATGAACCCATTAGCTAAGTTGGGATCAAACCTGATGAAATGCCAATACTCATGAAGGTCTCCTTGAGCGAGCTCATTTCTTCTTCATTTGTGTGAGGACCAACTACAACTTGTGTTTAGTAATCCATTTCCTAGTGTCCGCAACTATTTCCCCTGGTAACGATGGTGGTACCATCACATCAAACAAGTACATGAACTTCCCTACTCTAATTTTCCCTATGAGCCCCGACCACGATCTGACCTTTGCATGAAACGCTTTAGTTGATAAGCTGAATTTCTTGGCCCGCATTTGAAAGGTATGTTGGTGACTATAGTGTGGTCTTATGAAGGTGTTCCCATGAGAAGTCCCAAACTAAATTGTTGTTGAATATTTATTCAATAGCCAACTGGGGATCCTTTTGGTGGCTTTGATTACCTCAAAAGTTTTGACATACCAACCTCCAAATGAATCCTCATTGATTTCTTTACTACTCGGGTCCCTCGAAGTCCTCTATGGAACATATCAAAGAGCCAAGGGTTGGTCCTCTGTGATTAGCGCTAAGTATCTGCCCTCTAGTGGGCACAACTTCCACATTGCTAAAGAAACTACTAAATAACCATAAATGAAGTTCATGGTCTGCTTTTAAACGTCTTCACAGGCTTCAAACAACTCATTAAGGAGAAAAGTACACCAGTTCAGTTGGGTGCCCTTTGTACAATGTTACATGACCGATATTCTGTCTAAGGAGCACTCATTCTTTGAGAAATGGTGCATCAAATTCCTTGCAATGATATAGCAAGTGACCTCAACTTTCTCCTTGTTAATCAGGTCGATGCACACTACGTTTCCCCGTCTCTTGGTTTTGTACTTGGAATAGTAGTTGACATCCCCCTCTTTCAGAGCTCTTTTCGAATTTGTCTGGAATGATGTCGAAACCACATCTCCTATTGCCGATAAACCTATATGTCTCTGAATTTCAACCTCGCGAATTGAATATTCCCTATCTAGCTAGAGCAACCCATTGTGAATCCTGCTAACCAATAATTTATTGCATTATATTGCTACAAGTGTTGTGCTAGACATAGGAAAACTTCTCAAATGTAACAGAGAAGACTGGTGGATTCCCCTGTAGGCGTTATTGACCTTGATTGTTGATGTATCATCCTCATTTGTGACTAATTCTATATATACTTCATGCTTTAGAGTTAGGAATTGAAAGGAATCCAAGAAGTCATTATCAACAAGTATGGATTTATCATATTTTCCATATAGAGGATCTGTAACTGAAATTCTTTCATCCAACCCAACCTCAAGAACAGAAATAATTTCCTTTTTCATGATGGAACATCACTGATAGACTGAAATCACTAATGCTCGATAGAAAATCCTTGAATAATGGCACTAAGAACTAGATTGTGACTAGAATGGCTCTATCACCTTAGCTTCAGGCTCTGAGAAATTTGACATTTCCATACAAAATAAGTATAGCACCTTGACACGAAGTTTCTGATGAGACTCGCTAACTAATTACTATGACAACTTTCCCTATGAAAACTCGAAAATGTTAATCCATTGTCAGCTGAGCTAGCCCTAACTTGGCTAACATACTTCTAAAAAATGAAAGGTGGATTTCATGGGTTATTATGCTTATCATAATGGAAGACATTTAGTTAGGGAAAATTTAAGGATACAAATTTATTTTAAAGTTTAGAAAACTGGGTGAATCTTACTAGTTGCTAACATGCAAATATAAAATGTTTGAAGATACTTTTGTAAAAATATTCAAATTTATAATTATTTTATATAGTGTTTATAAAATTTTGGCAATTTTACGGTAAAATAATTTTATACTATAAAATTTGGGCTAATCATTTTTAGAAAAAATGGAAATTGGTCAAACCTTTTCTTGGAAAAGACATGGAAAATTAGCCCATCTGCAAATATTAGCCCCTAAAATTTTCCCTGCATTTAGGAATTAATTTTTTGCAGTGTGGTGACATTGAAGCTACAACTAAGACTGATTTCCTAGAACCTTATTGGAAATTTTTTAAAGATTGACTTACGAGTGTTGGTTAAAGACGAAAAAAGAAAATAAATAAAATACTTGACGCAGTAAATGATGATGCAAGTAACTAACTCTCACTAACTTCTCCTAATCCTACCTATGATCCTCTTTTAGAGACGCAACCAATTGTGAGTAGCAATATTTAATGTGTGGAAGGGTTTCAGGTTTGTGCCATTCACTCACCCTGGGAAGAGTACTCCATCTAGTTGCGCGATCTTGACAACTCTAGACTCCCTAATTTACGCAACAATGAACGGGCATAACCATTGCATTTGTAGCTTGCCCAGAAACTTCAGGAACTTACTTTCATCTAATAAAACATGCACAATGACTGTAAATTCCTTATTCTTGATGTGCCTATCATGACATGCTTTTTGCCTTCTCTGCTCGACTGTTTGGTGAAAATATACTAGGAACCATGCTTCATAAAGCTCTAATAGTTCATATAATCACTTCCGGAGTGAGGCATCCTCCATCATTTTAGGGGCATGGTTGATAAAGATGATTGGAATCAAAAATTCTGTCGGAACCATGACTTCTCGTCCATACACAAGTTGGAAGGGTGTTTGTTTGTGTAGTCACTTTGTTGTTGTGCGATATGCCCATAGTGTTGTTGGAACCCTCTCGTCCCAATCATCTCTATTGATAGAGCATACTTTTATTAACCCCTTTTCCAATATTTTGTTTAATGATTCTACTATTCCATTGGATTGTGGGTGGTGTGGACTACTCTTGTGATGTTGTATCATGAACTTTTGCAATAATGAAGTAATTGTTTCATTGATGAAATGAGTCCTTGGTCACTAGTTAGGCTCCTAGGGCATCGAAACCATGAGATGAAATTCTCAAATATGAACCTTGTGGCTGTATCTACCGTGTAGTCCTTCACTGGTGCTACTTCGACCCACCTAGTAAGATATTTTGTTGCTATGATTATGTATCTATCATGAGAGTGACGCATCGGTGGATTAATCGGCCCTATGAAATAGACTGCCCATTTTTCAAATATTTGTAAGGAACATATCGGCTGTAATGGGAGTCTGTCACAATGTGATGGCTTCCAAACCCTTTGACACACATCGCATCCTTTGGCATATTCCTTGGCATCCTTATAAACCATTTCCCACCATAACCCTGCTTGCAACACCTTATGCACAATAGCTTTCCCTCTGACGTGGACACCCACAACTCTTGAATGACATTCCCATAATACATTATGTCATTCATGGTGAAGGAAACATTACAACAACACCTGATCCAAGCCTAATTTGTATAGGTTCCCTGCTATTAACTATTATTCAATTGCTCGCATGAGTATGTGTCATCTTTGCATAGCTGTGAATTCATGCAAACATTTACCTGTAGCTAGGAAGGCTGTGATTTCTTCTAGGTAATCTAGTATAGCTTCTACTTTGAACAAATTGGTGTCAGGAAGTTGATCATCTAAAGAGTCTCTAGTTTCCCCTGACTCCATCCTTGAGAGGTGATAAGGTCCCACATTCAATCAGCCTGGCTTTACAATTACTTTGATAGTAAATTCCTGAAATAGAAGAAACCATCTTCAAATTCTCCCCTCAATCACCAGCTTGTTTACTAGATATTTCAACATGGAGTGGTCAGTGAAAAACTTAAACGGACGCCCAAGCAAGTAATTTCTAAATTTTTGAAGGGAGTAGACCATATTTAGTGCCTCCCTCTCAGTCATAGTGTAATTAAATTTTATGGTTGATAACTTCCTCCTTGAAAAGTAGATCGGGTGGTCAAGGCTCCATTCTCTTAGCTGAGCCAACCTGCCTTGAGAGAAATACTAGATGCATCAATATGGACATGGAATTTCTTATTCCAGTTGGGATAGAATAGAATCGGTGCACTTACGATCTTTTCCTTGAGTATGTTTAGTGCAACTTGACACTCCTCTAACCACGTAAATGCTTCCTCCTTCCTTAGCAGCTTCACCATTAGTGTAGTGATGAAGCCTGGTGGGCCCCAATATTGCAACAATAATGTTGCAACTCCTTGGACTCCCTTCTTTAATTTTATCAACCCGGTAGTTCGTAACAAACTTGGAAGCGACGGTGCTGTATGCACAAGTACTACCTCTTGCCGCAGCTGTCACTTGGTCAGTTGGCACAAGTCTGCTAGGGGCTTAAGCCAACTTCTATGAGCTCTGAGAAGAAGCTTTTTAACTGATGGACGAAAGCTAACTCAAAGGAAGCTAATCTACTTATGGAAAGAAACTGAAAAGCTGAAAGGAAATGCAAACCCTAGCAAACCCTAATTTTACCATCTAGTCCCACTTATGCGAAAAAGAGGATGCAAGCTACTGAAAGAGATGCCATTGACTTCTAGGAAGGTAAAATGCATGTGTCTAAGTTATCACTATCTGAAGAAAACATCTTTTTGTATTTTTGAATAAGTTGTTAGAATTATCATGCATATGCTTTCACTGTTTTTTACTGTGCAGAGGTGGATCGGTGAGAGAAAATGCTTGAAGGAGGTTGGGAAGGTTCGAAGAGGGCTTAAGGGGTTCCTAGCACCCTTCCAGAGAGTTTCACAGAGTTTGGCTTTCAAGAAACCGCTTTCGTGAGCTTCTACAGGAAGTCTGTAGGGGTTCTACAGGATGTTCTGGAATTTCTACAGGATGCCTGTAATTTTCTACAGGATGTTCAGAAATGGGATTTTGGAGGATGGATGGAGGGAGAAATATGAAGGAGTGGGTATGGAGGTGAGATAATGGTGTGAGAAGGTCCAGGTTTTGGTGGATGGAGCTGAGGAGTGATAAGGATGGTTGGATTTGTTCAAGGAGAGATAGGCAATGCTACACAATAATATGGAAAGTAGGTCAATGTGAGGGAACATGGAAAAGGTAAGGCAAGGATCTAAAATGTAGGATGAAGCAGGTAGGTTGGATGGAGTATGGGTAGATAAAGAAGTATGATAGGCACTCTGCAAGTTATTTTTCAAACTGCACAAACAAACACTTAGAAAACCTATGACCTAGTTACTTCACTCTAATCTGACCTAAGTAACAGCAAAAGGAAATGAACAAAAGTTTATTCGAAATGGAATACGTGAAATAACTATGTAACTAAGCAATCATAAATTGAAGCATTTAAACATAACTAATATCAGCGTCTGCAAATGAGAATTCCAACACTAAGGATTGCATGACAAAGAAAAACAACGCTTTTGGTGGCAGCAAGGTCACCTTGGTACCACCTCATGATTCCACTGAGGGGGAGGTGAGATCCAAGGTGCTTGGTAGCCTTTTTCTGAAGATCTTCCTTGTGATTAACCTATCAAGTAAATCTGAACATGAAAAGCTATTTTAATCATAAAAAACGACCTAAGTAACAAAGCAATATTTTAATTTAAATAACAGATTTTATTCTAAGAATGCAGCAAAGACACATGAAAGTAAACAAAGGAAGTACTGGGAACTTGGGATGGGCCCAAACCCCAAGAGCTACAGCCTCCTAAGAGAGATTAAAGCTGGTGCAAAGCTGTATTCATCTTTATTGATCAAAAGAATAGTTACATTCCAAAAACTGTCCACAAGGAAAAGCTTGAAAATGTCTGAAATGCAAAGCTAATCTATTGCCTAAAAAATGACTAAAATCGAACTACAAGCTAGCTAACTTCTGCCTAAAAAGTGACTAACTGAAATGAGGCCCTAAGCCCTCTTATTTATAAAAATTGAGGACCCCAACAGTGCTCCTAAACTTTAGGGACTCGGCTGCCCAAAACTTGCAGTTAACAGTAGTCCTACTTGACTTGCTTGGCTGCCCTTGTGATAATCAATTTGGAGGCCCTTGAGCTACGAGCTGATGGTGAAGAATTCGAGGTAAGGGCCCATAAATGAAGGGGACACCTTCCTAAAAATCCTCTCCACGAATTTGGCTGCCAAGTGCTCATTTAAACCTTTGATTTTGTCTCCAAATTGACCAAAAAGACTGCGTAAATCACACATTAGACTTGTTGGCATAATGACTAACCCAATTCACTCTATTAGCATAAATATAATTAAAAACATGCAATAAACTAATGAGAATGGTGGATTAAGTTGAATTAGGAGGTTGAGTGAGCCATATAGTTATCCATTTTTGGGGCTCATCATCACCCCCCTACTGAAAGTGTTTCTCATCCTCTGAGTAACCAATCTATCTCTTCATCTTTGATGGCCCTGGTGGCCTCCCTATCATGCTAAGCTTCTGAAGTGATGTCCTCTTCTCGGTCATGAAACCATGCTTTCCTCTCTACTTCTTCCAACTGTCTGTGTTCCTTTTCTTGGAGCAGTTTTGTTAGTGCCTCAACCTCAGCTTGTAGCTTGTCCTCTCTCTTGTTGTTCATTAGATGTTTCCTTGTATTTCCTTCTTCCTGTGATTGTTTGGCCTCCTTTTCCTCCAATTTATTGGTCTCTCTTAGCTTAGCCTGAGTTTCCTATAGAATAGTCTCAGCATCTTGTAGAGAGGCTGTTGTGTCCAACATTTTCATTCTTTCTCTCCAGGTGGATGTCTTCGGGCTTCCCCATTCATAGGTGATGGATGCCTTTGAGGGAGACTTTTCCTTTTGTGTAGCTAGGGTGTCTACAATTATAATTGGCTATGGTTGGGGTCTGCTAGTTTTTATCCGCATGCTCATGCTTGCCTTAAAATACATGGAAGGCTCCCTCTTTCACTGCCTTTTCTGCTTTGGAGATGTGCTAAGGGTAGCTAGCACAGCTGCTACCTCCCTGGCTAAAATCTCAGGCGATTTATCCTTTTTGTTCCTCTCTTTCCATACTTCATGTAGAAAGTCCTGTGTCGAATGTTTTCTATCTTCCTGTAGAAACTGCTTTCTGGCTTCCTATAGAAACTATCTTCTGGCTTCCTGTAGAACCTGTCTTCACTGTTTCGGTCTTCTTGGCTGGGAGTGTCTTACCTTTTAATTGTGGTGTGGTTTCCTTGGTTGTGCCCTCACTTGTTTTGACTTTTTCAGTCCTCTCTGCCCTACTCTGAAATCATTTCTCCCTTGGTGTTTGTGCCTTTGTTCCACCCATAGTTTTGGGCTTAGCAGCTTGGCCTTTCCCTCGTTTCTCTTCTTGTTCTTTCTATGGTGGTCTGTCCTGTGTTTCCTTACCCCTAGCTTTCTCTTCTGTCTCAATGTGCTCCCTTTCTTCATTGCTGGATGAAGTGAGTTCCTCGGCCAGAATTCGAATATCATCATCCTTGGACATGTTGCAGAAAATCTCCCAGGAGGGAGGGACAGTGTAGGTATGGAGGGAATCTTCCACTAAAAGCTTGATAAGCCCATGATGGGCTAGCTGATCCAATGTCCCTTCCTTCAATTTTGTGCCACACTCAATTAATGATTGTAGGAGGAAATAGGGGATGCTTAAATTCTGTTCTGGGGTAAATCCATCCCATGTCTGAGTTCACTTAGCAACCGGAAGTGATAACCGTAGACAATACTGAACCGCCCCTCACAGGTAATGTATTTCATGATCTGAGGACTGACCTCGCTCCAAAAAGGATGTAGGCTGCCTCTCCGGACCCCATTCTTTTCTTTTGCAAACTGTTCCCTAGTAGGAAGAAATTTTTTTTTTTTTTTTTTTGCTTTTTGGCCTAATGCCCTCTCCTCCTTGCTCCAGGGTATCCCTAATGGCAGATCAGTAACTCGACTAATGAGTTTTGGCGTAAGCTTTAGGGTCAACCCTTTGAAATTTACAGTGGCTAGTGTCTTTGATTTAGGCTGCAGGGACATTAAGAACTCCTCTAGTATCTCATCATCATGACCTTGAATTCTGTCACAAAAGGTCATCCAACTGGCACGGGTGAATAGGTTCACCACCTCCGGAGTTTCACGGAATTTTCTGGAATCCGAGGGTTCCTTTCTGATAAACCTTCCTGGCATGGTGAGAGTGCTCTGTTTTGGTTTGTGCTCTGATCAGAAAGGGAAATTATGTTTACAGTTTCCTCCCTTGAACTTGAAGACAATGTCCCCCAGGTGTTTATGTTTTAAACTTGTACCAGTTTTCTGGTTTTAAAACAACTCGACTGTCCATGTATAGAAGGTGGACTTTGGTTTCCCCAGACAGAGTGCAGAGCTCAATTTCCACCCTTAGCATACATACAATTATGAAAATTCAAATACTTCATACATAGGTTAGCCCTCACGGTGCTTCATGTTTTTTTTAGGAGAATTTTTTTTATCAGGGACCATGGAGGAGAGTTTTGACGCAGAATTGACTGAGTAATTCCGAGCAACACATAGGCAAACCACTATTTTCAACTCACAGGCAGACTTGTCTTTGAATTCCTTATTCAATATAGTTTAATTCATCACCTTTTCAACACACCATGCATGGAAGAGTGTTTTTCTAGTCGACCTCTTTTAGGACTCCAAATTTGTCGAAGAAAAATCCATTTTCTCTGCTCAGAAGGCTATGCTGTATTTCCTGTAGAGCCTCTTCCTGTAGAACACTTTGCCGGCTTCTGTAGGATGTCACGACACTTTTGGATGAGCCTGGGATGCGGGAGAATTTTGAAACAGGCTGAAAAGCTCGGGCTAACAGACTACAGAGGAGGAGGACGCGTACTTCGCTAAGAGCAGTTGCAAGTGTAAATGAACAGTAGTTAACATGAGTTCTTCAGCCGAGCACTTTTGAATTATGGCACAATTCATGGTGGGGGGTAAGGTGGCCAGGTTTACATGGCCACATGCAGACTGCAGTGCTATGATGAACTGTATGTTCTCTTCCTGGAATCCCTTACCATTAGTTGCGCTGGAATTCAAAATCTCTGCCACTGTCTGTTTTTTTTTTTTTTATTTCCCGTGAATGACTACACAAGTGCGTTGGTGATCCCTAGATGAGTGCAATCGAACTGGCTAGCTTTCTGGCTGAATCCCACCATTTCATTTGTTCATGCAGTTCTTAAATTAGATTCATGCAATAGAGGAACGAGTTTAGTCACGTACCTGGAATTTGAGCGTGGTTGTTGTGAGGTGTTGTGGCCTTTCATTTGCTGCATGCATTTGCTTCTATGGTTGCATGATGGCTTGGTTGCTGATTCATGACTGTTTTTCCTGTGCAGGTGTACTTTGGTCGGATCTACACTGCAGGAATTTGTTTCCATGTTCAGATCTGCACCCTCAAACTACTGATGTTGAATTTCCACAGGACAGAAACTTGTTTTCACCATTTCTCCCAAATGATAGATTAGATCGATCTGAAACTTTCTGAGCATGTGTCTATTATCATTGTGCATCTCCCAGAGCGAAATGGTGGTGAATGGATGCACGGATTTTGAGAAAAATGGAAAATGACTGAAGATTACAGAGGTCAATTTCTCAAAAATCGTGCATCGGAATCAGCTGAAACTGCTTGGGTAGGTTATTCTCACCCATATGCATCTCCCCATGAAACAAGTTTTGAAATGGATGCACGGATATGGAGAAAATGAAAAAATGGTTGAAGGTGATGGGAGCTGATTTCTTGGAAATTCATACATCGGACTTGGTTGAAATTGCTCGGGCATGTTTCCATCATCCCTATACAACTCCCCATGTAACAGTTTCAAAAATGGATGCACGGGTTTCAAGTTATGGAAAAAACAAATTTCAGCACTAGGTATTTTTGCTTCAAGGCATTCTGCAGTTTTTTTTTTTTTTCATGGTAAGAAAAATGAGCTTGGGCTATAATGCAGGCATGGAAATGATGGAGGAGGAGGTGGAAGATTATAGGAGAACTTATGAACCCTTGATAAAGCTTCCATGTTCACCAAACTGCTTTTTAAAATCCCTTTCGAGCCTTCTGTAACTTCTACAGGAACTTCCTGTAGAAAACACAGTTTTCATAAAAGAAGTACGATGAGGTGGAAAAGATGGTGGAGAAAGGTGAGGGATGGAGACATGGATGCTTGCAGGCCTAACCAACAGATTCCAACTATCAGATTCCCTCTTAAAATTGAATTTGGTTCGTCCGAAGGTTCTACAGGATGTTTTCTGTAGAAATTCAGAAATTCCTGTAGAAACGCCTTGAACTTCCTGTAGAAAAGCTTGGAACTTCCTGTAGAAAGCCCAGAACTTCCTGTAGAAAGCCCAATTCTGACCTGAATGTGACCAAATTCTAGGAGAGGTGAGTGGCCATGGAGGGAGTGTCTGAAGGGATGTCTTGGAGCCTGGTACAAACTCCTATCCTCGTTTTGCGTGCCCCTCTTTTCCTGTAATGTATTCACTATAGCCTGCAATTATGTTACAGAGATTAGGCCTGATTTCTCTGTTTTTTTCTTTTTTTATTCTATTTTTTCTTTTTGAAAACAACTAGGGCACCTGATGGAGGTTTTCACCCTAATTGCCTGCTCTGGGTGCCTCCAAGGGAGGTTTTCACCCAGGGATCTTATTCTCTTTTTCTTTTTCTCTTTTCTTCTTTTTTTTCAACCCATTGACCGCCTCATGGAGGTTTTCAATCAATGAGCCAATCTAAGGCACCTCCGAGGAGGTTTTCACCTTAGATTTTTCCTCTTATTTCCATTTTTTTTTTTTTTTAC
>APFE030254358.1:147864-160804 GCA_000404065.3 Pinus taeda | reverse complement strand
TTGATATGTTTAAAAACAGTATGCAAGATCAGAATGAATGTAAGAACCAACATGAAAAAGGTTTTGCAACCCTGAATTTATGGAAAAGTTTTTTTGGAAGACTCACGCGGTTTTGAAGCTTTCTAAGTCTACTCAGAATTCTTTTCGGCCCAAAACTTTCAATGTCAGACGACATCAGCAAAAATGGAACCTTATCTCTCAGTAGGCGATTTTGAAGCTAAGAAGCTTGTATCAGGATCCCAAAATCTCCCAAAGGTGTCATTGTTAGGGGTAATCAATGGTCCTCCCATATTAAGTCTGTAAATTGTTTCAAAAGCATGCTATAGACCACTGTAAGTATTAGGCAGGGGCACAGCTTGAGCTGTGTCTAAAATAAGAGTGTTCGGCACAGAAACAACTTCAATGGCATTGACAAACACAAAGGAATTATTGGAGGGAATAAATGTAAGGACCAATGTTTGTTCATTTACATTGATGAGATATTCCTTCATCACAATTGAACTATTATGGATTTGAAAATTGTACAATAGACTAGAGTCTTGGGTGGCTACTCAAAATATGACACTTGTAAGATTGTACATTTGATAAGGGAATGGAAAGAAATGTAAACGTACCCATTTTCTGCCCTGGTGCCCAATGCTGAAGGTATAAGATGACTTCTGAGTAAATACTCTAGCTGTCAAATAGATACTAGAAGGAACCTGTAGATTGGAATTTGTAGTGTTAGCAAAGATGCCTTCATTGGTGGCAATTGACATATATGAGGAGGGGGTATCTGCAGTGAAGATCCGTCCACCCAGTGTTGTGTTACTTTTTGATCCACAGTCTATAAGGTAGTTATCCTATGAAGTTGAAACCCCATTCTAATAAAATGACAATAAAAACAACACACAAATGCACACAATGACTACCATTTCATTCACTTCTTTCTTTGCAGCCCAATTGTGTGGTTCTCTCTTTTCTCTGCACCCAAATTATAGGATTCTCTTTGTGTCTCTTTCTTCCTCTGCACCTCCAGGCAATTCCAAGAGCCTATAACTCTGCCCAGATTTCCACCCTTACCATTGAACTGATGCCGTCACCCCCTGACCGAGCTGGGATAGGACATCCTTCTTTAGAATATAGAAAGATGGACTTCAGTTCACCTCTATTCTAGAGAATAATTTGGAGATTGCCATGAAATTGCAGGTTCCTAAATATGTCAAGAACAGATTTATAGAAATACTAATTGGCTCTCTTATGCACGAATGTTCTTGGATCATATGCCCATTTTGTATGGAATGTCTACTAAGTGGTTCCGGTTAATGGGGCATTGATTTGAGTGTTTTAATATATCTTATTCTTATCAGAGTATTTTTTGCTCTGTTTTCTTTCTCAATTTATGCCTTACGGCGTTTCCTTTGAACATCTGATGCAATGCTAGTTTATTACTATATTAATATGCTAATTATCCTTTTTAACATTTATTCTCATTCCATGTGTTATTTACTTTGTGACCAACTCTTCCTTGACACTTTATTCTTATTCCGTAGACCATATTTTTAGAATCCAATTGACTTTAAAATATTTATTATTTGTTATTTACTAAATGCCCAATCTATTTTTTAGATGAAGTTACTATTGTCCAAACTACTATTCCTTTCTTTTAGATGAAGTTCCATGGGATAGGATGCTCTGCTTCAAAACAAAACACATGGGTTATCAATTGTTATATATAAAAATTCATTCCCTGATTGTGTCATCAAATCCAATTTCACTCTCAGAGGAAGTGCCCTTCTCTCAGGTTTAGGATTGGCCCCCCATATTTTGCAGCCATTTACTTCGTTTCAGTGTTCACATACATTCCATACTCTCTCTTTGTCTCTGCTATTCTGCTCTTAATGGCCACTGAAGACCCTAACAAAATTATTGTTAAAGTGCTCAACGAAGCTAATCCAAGAGAAAGATGGACGATGGAAGAAGTGAAAAAGTTGGAGAATAACCTCCCAGATCCGAGCACTGACTTTAGCAGAATGAAGGGCTTGTTAATCCAGATTAGCAACCAGTTCCAATCTCGGGAGAAAAAGCTCCCCGACCCCGTCGAAAGATGCTTGCAAAGGATAGAAGTTGCCCTGCGAGAGGCCTTGAATCTGATCGATGACACCAATCAACAGCAAGAGCGAGGGTGTTGTCTCCCTCGCCGCAACTCCTCCTCGAAAAATAGAGTTTGGAAAACCAGATTTGATGCCCTCTTGCAAGAGCTTGAAGACCCTAACAAAATTATTGTTAAAGTGCTCAACGAAGCTAATCCAAGAGAAAGATGGACGATGGAAGAAGTGAAAAAGTTGGAGAATAACCTCCCAGATCCGAGCACTGACTTTAGCAGAATGAAGGGCTTGTTAATCCAGATTAGCAACCAGTTCCAATCTCGGGAGAAAAAGCTCCCCGACCCCGTCGAAAGATGCTTGCAAAGGATAGAAGTTGCCCTGCGAGAGGCCTTGAATCTGATCGATGACACCAATCAACAGCAAGAGCGAGGGTGTTGTCTCCCTCGCCGCAACTCCTCCTCGAAAAATAGAGTTTGGAAAACCAGATTTGATGCCCTCTTGCAAGAGCTTGAATTGGGCATTTCGATATCCTCCAATACTGAGCAGATTGTGCCTCAGTCTCAGCGCCTTCTTCAAGCTCTGCCCGACTTCGACTTGGTCGGGAGGGCCATTCAATCTGCCTGGGAGCAGCTGCAGAAATGGCTGGAGGAACGTCCTCGCAAAGGTCGCAAAATCGGCGTATATGGTAGATCGGGAGTGGGAAAGACGTCCCTGCTCAAAATCATCTACAATTACTACAAGAAAGAGGTCAGTGGTTTTTTTGATGTCTTCATTTGGGTTACAGTTTTTAGGAGCTTTGAGATTGAACAGTTACAGGATTCCATCGCTGAGGCACTGAATCTAAGTCTGGAAGGGATTTCTACGGCTGAGACGCGGAAAATGAATTTGAATGCTTTTCTGGAGAGAAAGAGATTTCTTCTGATATTAGACAACATGTCGAATGAAATAGATCTTAATGAAGTGGGCGTCAATATTGGGGATGATAATGGTAGCAAACTCTTAGTCTCCAGCCGCAACAGAGAAGTTGTTGAAAAAATGGGGGCAAAGGACTTCCTGGAAATAGAACCCTTGTCCTTAGAGGAAGGCTGGAAATTATTTAGAAGAGGAGCTTTTGCAGATGAAGTTGTTGCAGAGAATATAGAGACTATAGCCAAAATAATTTCCTCGCTCTGCAGAGGCTTGCCGTTGGCCATCAATGCAGTTGCTGCAACGATGAGTTGCGAAAAGACTCAGAATGATTGGCAAAGAGCATTGGAGTTTATGAAAAGCACAGATACTTACTTCCAAAGGAGCCAGACGAACATTGAAGCAGAGCTTTATCAACAGTTAAGATGGTGTTTTAATGATCTGTCTGATTCCCATCTACAGAAATGTTTTCTAAGTTGTGCAGCATTTCTTGGAGATAAAGAAATTCCTGTGGAGACGCTGGTGCAAATGTGGGACGCTGAAGGGTTACTCGACGGGGCAGAGACGCCTTATTTGATGGGTGCTGGTAGGCATTGCATAAAAGAACTGGTAAGTAGGTTCTTGCTGGAGTCTGTGGAGTATATTGTTGATGACGACTATCATACAGTGGAGTATTTAAAGATTCATGAAGCTCTCCGTGAAATGGCGATTTACATAGGCAGCCAAGACCAGGAGAAATGCTTATTTTTAGCAGGTCAAAAGTTGCAAAACTTTCCTGGTGAAAGAGATACGAGGGATTGCAGACGCATATCGGTTGGCCATACTGCTATTAAGAATCTTCCAAATGATTTGGAATGTTCAAAGCTTGAGAGTTTGGTATTAGCCTCTAATAACCAGTTGGAAAAAATTCCAGACAGATTTTTCTCAGACATCAAGTCTCTGAAGGTTTTGGATTTGTCGTGCACATCCATAGGAACATTGCCAGGCACAGTGCAGCAACTTCAGCAGCTTAAGTTTCTTAACTTGGCCAGGTGCACCAAACTTGTTGATTTGCCCGACAGTCTTTGCACTCTATCTAACCTTCAAGTTTTGAATCTTAGTTCTTGTTTGGCATTGCGTTCATTGCCCAGTCAGATAGGAAAGCTCAAGAATCTAAAGCATCTCAAATTGGATGCATGCTACAGTCTAAGTGAGCTTCCAAAAGATCTTTCTCAACTCACTTCATTGAACACTCTCATCTTGCCATTAATGGAGTCTGTTTGTGCAGTGAGTGTGGAGGATCTTTCAAAGCTCTCCAATCTAACAGAGTTGACCACAGTGGTGACATCAGAAAATAAAGTGGATACAGAGGTTGCTTGGTTGGAGATGAGAAACTTAACATTAGAATATGATGCTGATGCAGATGCAGAAAGAGATTGTGTAGCACCTGAGCATGTTATTCTCCAAAAGATGGGACAAATGAAGAAGTTGGAGAATTTTCATCTGATTAATTATCAGGGGGAAACTCTACCCAACAGTATTTGTGAATTCCAAAATATGAAGATGTTGCTTTTGCACTCATGTTACCAATTGAAGGCGCTCCCTGCCTTGGACAAGAATAGGAGTGAAAGTGCAGATGATAGGAGTGCAGGTTACTCTTTTCCAATATTAGAAATATTAGTTCTGAGAAACCTACTTAAATTGGAAAGTATTGCAGGGTCACCTGAGATCTGGAATGAAGGGACAATGTCTAAACTTCAATTCTTGGTGATAATCAATTGCCCATTGAAGAAATTACCCTCAGGAATGAAGCTACCTTATTTAAAAGAATTGCATATCAGTATGTGCAATGAATTGATGGAATTGGACATTGGGAGTGATGGTTTTCCAATGTTGGAGATGCTAACATTGGACGAACTAAACAAGTTAGATAGGATAGCAGATCCTGCTACTGAGTGGAATGAAGGAACAATGTCCAAACTTCAAATCTTGGAAGTTATTGGTTGCCCTTTGTTGAAGACATTACCAAAGGGAATAGAGAAATTATCTAACTTGAAACAAATTAATGGGGAATTAGATTGGTGGCAGAGTATCAGTTGGCCGGATGGTAAACTGGAAATAGGTCTGGGTAAATTATTTATGATAGTGTAGAAATTAATGTTTTTGTTGTATTACATATTGAAATTCTGTTATACTATTAATATTTTTTTGTTATCCTATATTGAAATTCTGTCACACTATTATTGATTTTAAATGAATAATTTAGTTAATTTTTTATATCCTTATGTCTCATCATTATATTTATTTGCAAAAATGTATTTATTTAATTTTTAATACAATTTATTTTTATACTGTTACATAATTTACTGTTATATTTGAGCCTTATATGACTTTATAATTTACTGTTATATTTGAGCCTTATTTGAGTTTATAATTTTTTTCAAAGTGTTTGTAAAAGTTTATTAAATAAAAAGTGTTTAAGTGTTAAATAAATCTTAGCTTTCATAAACACTAATCATTTAAAGTTTCTATATGCGCTATTCTAATCGTTTCAAAAGTTTGATAAGCTTCAATAAGTTTATTAAATGCTTAGAAGCTTAATAAATATTTTAATAAACACCTTTATAAATTTGTTTAAAAGCCATTTTTATAAAGGAACTTTTATAAATGTTTATTTATTAAAAATTTTAAAATTGTAAGGTTTATAAGATGGTTTTAAAAACGTTTTTAAGAAATTTTTAAAATGTATTAAAGATTTTAATATTGTATATAATTATTTAATTATTTATTTATTTTGTTTTACATAATTTATTTTTTTTTTAATAAATTAGGCAGATAGGCCTGCTTTTCGTCTACATTTTGTTTCTTTGCTTGACAGCTGGTGTGCACATTCACCTGCCCTATGGTTGAGCCCTATGGTTGACATTTGTACATGCAACTCCATTTCTGTTTCTCCTCTTCAGTTCTCTGCTCTTCCTGTTTTTTTCCAGGACCATTTTTGTTCCTCTTGTTTCTGATTTCTGCTCTCCCTGTTTTCTCCAGGCTCCTTTGCAATAATGTTTTCGTGCAATCCTAACTGCTGCAATGATGTGTCACGTTTTTGCTATGCAATCTGTTATGCACGACCTAGCCATAGGTTATTTCAGTATACCCTGTTTACAGCCTAGTTTTACTAGCCATCGGTTATTTCAGTGTACCTTGTTTACAGCCTTGTTTTACTGTTCAGAAACTGTTCGCTCAGGTGCTTATAGTGCTTCTGTTCAAATTTCAGGTTAGTGCTCTGGTTTTCTAATCCCATTCTCTCTCATTTCGTTTCCGTGGTGTTAAGTCCTTGACCAAACGCATTAACTCCTTCGATTCTAAGGTTCTGCAAAGTTTAGCAGTAGATGGTGTAATTTATGGCCATTTAATCTTATTTTGTAAACTTTTTCTGGCCGATTTGTTGCATACGTCCTTGATACTTTGTTTCCTACTTCAGAATGGGTTAAGAATGGGAATTTCTGGCGATCCTTTGCGCGGCGGTGTAGTTTAAGTTTAAGTTTTCATTTCAGTTTTCTGGCTCTCATTATAATCGTATTCTCTGAAACGTTGTAATCTGTAATATGTAAATGTCTACTGTTAAAGCAAAATTTTCAGCCTCTAAAATCTTGTATACTTGTAGTTTAGAAATATTTGAAGGTATTATGTGTAAATTGCGCCAGGGTCGAACCTGAGGCATTATGTGTAAGTTGCGCCAGGGTCGAACCTGAGGCGTTTCTGACACTCTTTCTTTCTTTCGTGCTTGCAAGCGTAGCCCTCCAAATTCTTTACCTTTCATATTTTCAAACATATTTTAGGAATGCTTTTACCATCTTGTGGCATGGCAGGTTATTGTTTATAGCACTGAAGAAACAGCGGCTGTTGAAATCTCTTATTGATTTATAATATTCTGTGAATGGAACTCGAGGAAGGTCTTTCTTGGATAGATCTGACAATTGCCTTTGTCTCTATGTAGTATAGGAGGGAAGATCACGGCCTTTAAGCCGTTAAAATCCTTCTTATTTGAATCAAATATTTGTGCAAAAATTTACTGTTTTTAGTGCATGAACCCATTTTAGTTTACCTAAATGGTGAAGGCTTATTTTGGGGCATCGTCGGACTCAGCTGAGACTTCCATACTGTTTGAGAAGAAATATGTGCCGTAACTTTCTGTATCTTGTCCTTCAAATTCAATTTCTCCAAACAGGCTTGGAATTTGAGGATCAGCTCCCTACTGTTTCTATTTTGTGATTGAAAATTGGCCGTTTAAGATAAAATGTGATGAAAATGTGGGGGATGGCCCTTCAGATTTGGGTTGCGTGTTTGTGGCTGTCAGTAATTGATATAGGAAATATCCCCCTGGCTAATCCAAGCCTAGATGCAGAGAATATGAAGGGTTGAAGCCCATGTTTTGAAGACCCATAGGAAAACCGCATTTTAAGCTGATTTTTTAGTTTGTTTTTCCATGAAATATGTTCTGATATAGGAAATATCCGCCTGGCTAATCCAAGCCTAAATGCAGAGAATATGAAGGGTTGAAGCCCATGTTTTGAAGACCCATAGGAAAACTGCATTTTAAGCTGATTTTTTAGTTTGTTTTTCCATGAAATATGTTCTGAAATGAAGCTCTGTTGCATATATTTTGTCCTGTTCAACCTGCAAACAAAATCTGTGGCCAAAAATTTATGTTACCTACACAATATTTCATTATATACCGATTTGTAGGCCATAAATGTCCCATTCCACACTGAAAACATTCCTCGTTCACACACAACTATACTGGATTTTGAGAGTATCTGAAGCGATCTGTATACTCGGAAAAAATTAAAAACCTACTGCGTTGATCAGAAACACGAGTTTGTTACGCCTGAGCCAGAAAGGTACACATTTCTCACCATGGCTAGCCAAGTCCACACTATCCTTCCATGCCCAGCTCTAATTACCGAGAAACTGAAAGGACTAGATAAAAATGCAACCAATTGAACTCTCTCTATCACATTTAAAGCGACTTACCTCCTCGAATCTAACGATAAATCGCATTGGAAACCTTCCCTGCCGGCCGATTTCAATTGTCTTGGGGTTTTTTAATTCTCTGAATAGATTTATGGCCTAAAAACGAAATCCAAAATTGATTGAATTGATAAAGCCAAAAGATTTGTTACACCAAGTTACAGCAAAGGATTGCCAGAATGGTGTGTAATTATTTGTTGCATATTTTTGTCAAAATACTGTGAGCGCCTCACTAGAGTGACACTTATGAATACAAAGTACTGGCACCTTGATTAACTATTTTCCAAGCATCTCTTTCTCCATCCATCCGACTCCTTGGTCCCCCAATTAAGATGCCTGTCCAGAGTGGGCCTGTCTGTCATCAAGGACAAAGTTGGCCACTCTATCAGAAGTGCCAGTGTGCGGTATCATCAAGGTAAGAATGCTTTGTGGAAGGTGGGTCAGATGGTACGCAGAAGAGATGTTGAGATTCATTCTGTCCTTTCAGTGGCTGCAAAAAGTGGATGACAGTTAATTTACCAATCCTTTTAACCATGTAACAAAGGCGCTCAATGTGCATTAGTCATGGGGTGTTTTGTGACAGCCAGAGGGAGGTCTAAAGTCTCAACTCAACTATGCCTTTTCCACCACACACTCACTTGTTGATAAATATCATGACAATACTTGTAACTACTAACGCATTCAGTTTCTGCAGCAAACCCAACGACGGAAAGTTTCAAAAGAGAACCGTGCAGAACAATGTCTTTTTCTTGCACTACAAATTAATTGTGGTGCCTGCGGGTCTCCTGCAGGTCAGCGCAGCATGGATAACTGTACGTGTGTTAATTGGTCTGTGAATTGAAGAATCTAATTTCTATATATATGTGTCCCACAAAGTCCAATCAAACAAATAATATATCACCAAATATGATTCATCCACATAAAAGTCACCATCAGCACCAAATGTATGAAAGCTGTATACGCAGAATGTGAAAAATCTTCTCCTCATTCATTGTACTATTCAAAGACTTTTTATAACAAATGATACTTTGAGCCACAATGAAAGGGAGCTCGCCCATAATTCTTCTATGCTTTTTTGTTTTCTATACACATTTTTCTATACTGAAGAATTACAACTTGATCACGGCTATAGTTGTTTTCTATAACTGCAAGTAATAGCAGTAGTAGCAGCAGTAGTTCACTAGACTAGGTAATAATTATTCCCTAGGTTAAAATACCCAACACTTTTCCTGTAAACTATACTTTTTTTGGTATCTTCTGAATTTTCTATAGCTATATGTAGACAAATTTCCTGGCTGCCTGCTCAATTTGAAAATCCCAATTGAGTGGGGATGCAGATCTCAGTCGAAAAAAACAAAATATAAATCAGGCCCCAGGGCAGAACCTTGATGCATCCCGGGGTACTGTGTACATTATCTGTATCTTCATATAGGTACAAAGGATTGCATTTGCACCATTTTCAAATTGTTTTATATTTTAGACTCGGTGCCATCTGAGAAATGGACCAAGTGAGTATCATGATGTATATTTTGTATAACTACCGCACATTTGGTGTGGGACTGGTTTTCTTTCCCAAGGGTAATAATCAAATTGTAAACCTCTCCTTCCAGAAAGTTTAAAGACCTGGTTGCCCTTGTGTTGCACACAGATATGGCACTCAGACAATTTAATTACCTGCACCAATAGAATTCACAGAAATGGCAGCCTGAATCAATTATATATGTTCTTTCAAAAATATATTGATTTAATAATGCAAATGAGTGCTTGGTTTATCTCACCTTTGGCACACATTTCAAACAAAATAAGTGGCTACACGCTAATTGCTTCGGCTCCACAACGGCATCTGCACATAGATTTATGGGTAGAAGTTTCAGATTTTGCTGTCTGTTGTTAGAATACAGATAAATCATTGAAATAACAATGTAAAAAAACGAATATTCTAAGTACCCAGTCATATAGAACAAGTAAGTTCCTTATCGATAACAGATGTTGATGATGCTTGTGTTAAAGCTTTGGAAATAGTGGGCATGTTCCCCACTGTTTTCTCTGAAGTATATAATACCGTTTTAATACCATTGGATCCATTAAGATTTGAACATGGACTCTCTGGAAGGTTATGTCCATAGCTGTTGCAAGGAAAGAAACTCACTGATCATTACCTTTTTATAATAATCACCAAAACAAAACAAAGTAGCTTCTATTCAACTACTTCCAGGAACCCATTATTGACAGCTTGTTTTCTAAGTAAAATCTTTGTCATGTTCTTTATTTTACAGAACTGCAGATTGTGGATGATGGTCTCTACCTTTCTTGATCGTCATTGTCCTGCTTAGGCTCATCTTCGTTATTCTCCAGTACGTCAAGCAGGTACCGAAAATGATCGGTTGAAGGAAAATTGTTGAGATCTTCATAAGAGGATGAATGAAATTACTTAAATGCAAAGTGACAGTCTCTAGAGAACATGTCTTGAATAAGTGGGCATCCTAGGTTTACCTTCTGATGCCTTGGATTCTATTTCATACTGTGGGAATCCATTAGTGAATCTATTTTCGAGGGTTGAGAAACAACAATAGGTAGTGATGTTGTAGGTACATTTGGGTAAATATCCATTTCTTTCTTTACACCAACTCTTTCTTTAGGAAAATAAATGTCATTTATAATCAAAACTTCATAAAACTAGCTGCTATCATATTTATCATATTTCAGGTATCTTGCTCCAGAATATTTCATGTATGGCAAGGTTAATGAGAAGATTGACATGTATTCCTTTGGAGTAGTTCTTCTAGAGCTAATAACTGGAAGAAAACCAATGAATGACAAGAATCCTAAAGGCCAAGAAAGCCTGGTTATGTGGGTAGGGCTCTAGTGTCCTTGCTTGTTTTGTATTTGATAATTTTGGATTCTTTTGGTTTCTTTGTCTTGGTTCAGAAGCTTAATCTTTTGTAAATTTCAAAATTTAGGCAAGGCCATTACTGGCAGCTGGCTCTGTAAAAGAACTTGCAGATCCACTTTTGGAAGATGCTTATGACATAAGCAAGATGAAGAGAATGGTCATTGGTGCAGCATGTTGTCTGAGACAGGCAGCTCAGTTTCGACCTCGAATGAACAGAGTAATTACTCTTATTCTCCTTAGTTGCGTATATATGTTTTAGTTTCTGATCTTATGTCAAATTTAGTTGCTTGAAGACATTTCCTTTCCTGTGAGGAGTTAGTGCTAGAATTGTTTTTGCCCATAACGAAGAATGGCACATGAAACATCGAGTTGATATCTTTCTGACATAGAGTTAAGGGTGTTTAGATCTAGTGTTTAGGGTTGTAATCTAAACATTTGTTCAGTAGTTCAATTTGTAAAATCATCACCCTTAAACAGGTTAGCCCTGAATGCTGATCGTGGATTATGGCAAAATATTCAAAGCCTCAATTGCCAATAATCTCTTTTTCCATTAATGAAATATATTATTCTTTGAATATTAGCAAAAGAGATTACATCATATCTCAAACCAAAGCTTCAGTATGGAAATTACCCCTCCCTGAATAGGCAAGAAGAGCTAGCATATCTGCTTTCGCTCCCAATATCAAGAGAGTATATATCTTTCCTGAGAATTACTATCCTAGCTGAAATTTGGATTGCAAGATCTGAATTGAAAGGTTTGGTTTCCCCAAATAAAGTGGCTTACCTTTGCATTAAACTGGCTTTGTCAAATTTCAAACAATGGATAAATGTTAACGTAAGAACGTGAACTTATTCTTCTTCATTGTTTCTCTGTAACTTATTATTGCAGATTTTGAAATTACTACGAGGAGAAGGAGATGACCTACCTTATTGGACCAAGAGGTAATTGACAATGTCCATGGAATTAGATGAATTGATTGAGGATGAATCTGGAGCAAACTCTGGGAATTGTGACATCCAAACTCATCTATCACTTGCAATGCTTGGAGTTGATGATGATTTGGTATCAAACAGTGGTCCAGATCAAAGTGTAGATCTTGTACATGAGAGCAGAGCTTTGGAAAATTATTTCTATGGACGTTACAGTTGTTCAACAAGCTTTGATTGATTTAAATCTACTTCTCTGAGCTTCATAATTTTTCTTACTCCTTGCTTCTGTAAAAGCTTCAATATTTTATACTTGGTGTATTACTGTGAGCCAATGTCACTACTTCGCTGTGTTCAATTTCAATCACTCTGCATATCGGCTGAAGTTGTGTTTGAAGTTGAGTGGAGTCCATGTAAAGTCCTTTGCCAATGTAAAGTCCTTTGCCAATTCCTTGTATAAATGTGAAAGCCATTAGTGGTCACTCATTTTAGTGACCCACTGGTGCTCACTAGAGCTGAAAATTTTCTTGTCCTTGCCTTTGGAGCAATTGTATGTATGTGGAAGGAAAAGCAATTATGATATTGCTATTGATTTGCCAAACCATTGTTATGTACTTTTTCAGGTCTAAAGATGTGTAACTTGTGGTTTAGCTTGGTACATTCTCTTGTATACCAGTTTACTTTGAATTTGTCAATATCATAAGCCCAGTAGCGATTTAAGTGTATCTCTGCATGGCAGAACTGTTTGCATGGCAGAACTACATTGGTCTTGAACTTTTCTAAAATTAAGTTGTATTTAAAGAAATATGGTGTCTAAAAAGCATAGAACTCCAAACATCAAATCTCTTTGCTCCTTGTAGGCTTGAACCAACATCTCTTCTAGAGAAATTCAACAATTTTAATTTAATAATCTTATCGGCCTCTCTTTGTACCTTTTGGGACAATTGCTAGTATTATACATATATATGTCTATGCGTTTTGGATACACTGGTGTCCATGGGTTTTGATTGTTGGATAGATTGTGAACACTCTTTGATGTGAAGTCACAAGTTTAAAATTAGACATGATGAAAATATAGCCTTACCAAACTTACAAAATAAAATACTATACATACACATAT